>CAKNYM010052579.1:65487-77311 GCA_932195095.1 Andricus curvator
AAGATTTAACTTTTTTCGAGAATTTTTTTTGGCTTGAAAAATCAACACTTTTTGGTTTATAATTCTACAATTTGGTTAAGAATTCTACTATTTTGTTGAAAATTAACTTTGTTGTTGAAGATTTGATTTTTTTCTAGAATTTTTTTGGGCTTGAAAAATCAACAGTTTTGTTGAAAATTCTACAATTTGTTTAGAAAATTTAAGAATTTCGTAAAAAATCTCAACTATTGGGCCAAATTTCAACTACCTGCTTTAAAATTCAACTATTTGGTCGAAAATTCAACTATTTGGTTGAAAATTAACTTTTTTCGAGAATTTTTTTTGACTTGAAGAATCAACACTTTTTGGTTGAAAATTCTACAATTTGGTTAAAAATTCTACATTTTAGTAGAAAATTCAACTATTGGGCCAAATTTCAAAAAATTATCTTTATTTTCTAAGCAAAATTTCCAGTTTTGTAGCCTCATATTGTAAAATTATTATAAATTAATTTTTAGTTTTATTCGAACTATTATTCTTTAGTTTTTGAATGATCAAAGTTCCTATTTCTTTCATCGAATAAGAAAATCCAACTATTTTTGGTTGAAAATTGATTCTTTTTCATTGAAACGACAACTATTATATTTTTGATTGAGAATTCATCGTCTTTGGTTACAAATATTAAATTAGAAAATATTAATCCAAAGTTACCCGTTTTGTTTGAAATTTCAACAAATTTGATGACATTTTTTTTTCTTTCTTGACTGAAAAATCTTTCTTGGTTGGAAATTCCTTTTTAGTTGAAAATTCTGTTTCAATTGAAATTTCAATTGCTTTGCAGAAAATTCGTCTTCTTGGCTCGAAAATTCAACAATTTGGTTGACATATTTTTTTCTTATTTAACTGAAAAATATTTTTCTTATTTTAAAATTATTTTATGCGTGAAAATTCTTGGCTCAGAAATTCAGCAATTTTATTGGTATTCTTTGTTGAAAAATTTTTTCTTGAGTTAAAGATTCTTTTTTGGTTGAAAGTTTTTTTTTTTGTTGAAAATTCTTTTTTGGTTAAAAATTCAAGTGTTTTGTAGAAAATTCATCTTCTTGTCTCGGAAATTCAACAATTTGGTTGATATTGTTTTCTTTCTTAACTGAAAAATCTTTTTCTTAATTGAAAATTCTTTTTTGGGTAAAAATTTCATCTTTTTTGGTTACAAATTTTAATTTTAATTTGAAACTTTAATTTTTTTTTAAATTCAACAATTTGGTTAAATAGTTATCCTTTTTAGTTGAAAATTCTTTTTTGGTTGAAAATTCTTTTTTCTTTAAAAATTCAACTGTTTTGTCGAAAATTCGTTTTCTTGAATCAAAAATTCAACAATTTGGTTGATATTTTTTTTCTTTGTTAACTGAAAAATCTTTTTCAGTTGAAAATTCTTTTTGGGTAAAAATTTCTCTCTTTTGTTAAAAATGCATCTTTTGATTTCGAAATTTATCCCTTTTGGTTGAAATTTCATTTTTTTTTGTGAAAATTTTATTTTTGTTTGAAACTTAATTTTTTTTTAGAAATTCAACAATTTGGTTAACAAGTTATCCCTTCTGGTTGAAAATTCAACAATTTGGGTGACATTCTTTTTTGACTAAAAAATCTTTCTTGGTTGAAGATTTTTTCTGTGTTGAAAATTTTTTTCTTGGTTGAAGATTCTTTTTTGGTTGAAAATTTTTTTTTGGTTGAAAATTCTTTTTTGGTTAAAAATTCAAGTGTTTTGTAGAAAATTCATCTTCTTGGCTCGGAAATTCGACAATTTGGTTGATATTTTCTTTTAACGGAAAAATCATTTTCTTAGTTGAAAATTCTTTTTAGATAAAAATTCCACTGTTTTGTTAAAAATGCGTCTTTTGGTTTGCGAATTCATCTCTTTTAGATAAAATTTCATCTTTTTTGATAACAAATTTTAATTTTTATTTGAAACTTTAATTTTTTTGGAAATTCAACAATTTGGTTGACATTCTTTTTCTTTAAAAAATTTGGTTGGACTTTTCTTTTCTTTCTTGACTGGAAATTTTTCTGGTTTAAAAATTCTATTTTGGTTAAAAATTCAACCCTTTTGTTGAAAAATCACTTATTTTGACGAAAATTCGTTTTTGTCGCTCGAAAATTTAACAATTTAGTTAATTTTTTTTTTGTTGACTGATAAAATTTTCTTGGTTGAAAATTCTTTTTTGGGTGAAAATTAAAATCTTTTGTTAAGAAGTTGTCTTTTTGGTTTGAAAATTCATTTATATTGGTATAAATTTAACCTTTTTCCGTTAAAACTGCAACTATTTAGCTAAAAATTAATAATTTTTTATGGAGGATTGAAAAGTTTGGTTTCATTTTTTTTTCTTTCTTGACTAAAAAATCGTTCTTGGATTAGAAATCTTTTTTCGTTAAGGATTTAATTTTTTTGTTAATAGTTCATATATTTTGTTGGAAAATTGTATTTATCACTTGAAAATCAACAATTTGGTTGGATTTTTTATTCTTTCTTGACTGATAAATTTTTTTCTTGGTTCAAAATTCTTTTTTGGGTAAAAGTTTAACTATTTTGTTAAAAAATTTGACTCTTCGTTGATTTAAATTGTTTTCGATTTTAAATGAAATTTTTTTTTTTTGTTCAAATATTAACTATTATATTTTTCATTAAGAATTCATCTTTTTGCCAAAAATTCTATTACTTGGTTGAAAGTTAAACTGGTTTGTTAAAAATTCATTTATTGTTTGAAAATTGATTTCTTTGGTCAATAAATGAACTGGTTTATTGAAAATTCGTCTATTTTAGTAGAAAAGTAATATTTTTTAATGAAAATTCATCTTTTTTTTTGTACAAAATTGGTCTTTTTGGATGAAAAATGCAACAATTTCGTTAAATTTCTTTATATTTTTCGACTGAAAAAACTTTATCGACTGAAGAATCTCCCTTGGTTGAAAATTTAGCACTTTTGTTGAAATTTCTTTTCTTTTTTTGTTTGAAAACTAATCTATTTTGATTCTGGATTGAACTATTTTGTGGAAACTTTATATTTTTTTCTTAAATTCGTCTGTTTTTTATTTTTAATGAAAATCTGTTTTGGTTGAGGATTACAACATTTTGTTGGATCTTTTTTTCTTTCTTGACTGAAAAATTTTTCTTAGTTTAAAATTGTTTTTCGGCTAAACATTGACCTCACGGGTCGAAAATTTAACTATTTTGTTGAATATTCATTTTTTGTTGAAAATTAATTTTTTAAACTGAAAATTCAACTTTTTGGTTGAAAATTCATCTGTTTTTTGAAAAATGTGGCTTTCTGGCCTTAAAATTCAACAATTTGGGTGTCATTTTTTTCTTTCATTACTGAATATTTTTCGCAGCAAGATAAAAAAAAAATTTGGTTTGCAATAAAGGATAATATTTGTAAGAAATATCGATTCTGAAGAAACGAAAAAAATTATTACCATGTTCAAATCCTAAGATAATACAATTTTTTTTTCATTACTATATTAATAAAGGAGAATTGAAACAAAATCCTTCAAACAGAACGTGTTTCTGATTTTTCAAAAATTTTTTAAGCAATAAATTAATTTTTGGAAAAATTTTGTTAATCTAGTTCAGTGCTTCCACCCTTCAATTAGCGTTCGTAAAGGCCATAGAAAGCCTTCACCATATGTAATCGGATAAGGATTTGACTTGGGTGTATAAATTGGAAAAATTGGAAAAAATGGAAAAAATGAAAAAAAATTGAAATTGCTTTCAATCCGAACCATTGAATTTGCGCTCATCACGTAATCGTGTCGAATGGGCCAAATCAAGTATTCCTCGCGTATAACGCTGATGTAGCAAAATAGCAGGAAATTAAAATTTCGTCACAGTCTTGTCGAGAAAAAAGTTACATTTCTAGTACAAAATAACCCATGCTGTTCAGAAAAAAAATTAAAACCAATTTTCAAATATCAATCTGTTAAATAATTTTTTATCTCAATTTTTTTAAATAAATATTTTTTATTGAAATTCGCAGAGATGCTTTTTTCTGTTTTTTTTAAATTTGTTAGTTTTCTTACTTAAAGAATTTAAAGTTTAGAAATAGTAATATTAATAGTATAGTAAAAATAATTAAATTGCTAAAATTTGTTATAATTACAATCTTTAATTTTTAAATTTGTTTAAAATTTTTTAAAGTTAATGAATCTTGAATTGAAAGCATATATCGAAAACTTGAAATTTGGTTTCATTTTTGAATCTTTCAAAATTGCATCGTTTAAAAATAATTATATTTTATAGTTGAAAAACAAATTAAAACCAATGATTAGTTAAATAATTAATTTTAGCCTGAAATGTCCTCAATCACTTGAATAAACGTTTGAAATTAAATAAATGGACAATTTCCAAAATTATAACGTTTTAAATTGACAATTTTTCAATTTGAATTACTAAAAAATGGTACATCAAATTTAAAGCCTTTCAAAACTAAAAATTCACAGCTTTCAAAAATCAAAATGAAAATGTTTCATTTTTTTTTTAATTAAGAGTTTTATATTTAGAGCAATGAAAATTTGGCAGATTTCCTGAAAATATTTGAATTGCTTCAACAAAATTAATTATTTACACAAGTTATTATTATTTTTAATAATATTCAATTTGAATAATGCTAGAAAGTTGCGAGTTTTTCTACAAAGTTTAAATATTTGTCTATTTTTCACTTAGCGTGAGTTATTAATTAATTCAGTTCAGAAAGACTAATTATTTAAACAAATTAAGTTTTAATTAAGTTGATTTTTTAAAAATCTTTAGTTTTGCTTTGACTTTTTAGTTATGAACATATTTTGAGATCCAAGAAAATATGTTCACGAAAAAGAAAGAGATTGTTTGAAATATGTTTCTCTCTAATGTTTATTTATTATTTTTTCATAACTAAAAAGGCTGAGAACATTTAAATATTTAAGAAAAAACCGCAACTTTCTAGCACTTATTCAAGAGAAGATAGTTATAAACAATAATAAATTGTTTAAACTACTATTTTTGTTAACTTGCATTAATTATAACCTCACTAAGTAAAAAGTGGACAAAAAGTTAAAAATTTCAGAAAAAACCGCGACTATCTGGCATTATTATAGATGAAGATAGTTATTAACAATATTTTGTTTAAAAAATTATTTTTGCTCAATTTAAGTAATTATTAAGTCACTCCAAGTGAAAATTAGACAAATAGTTAAAAATCTAAGAAAAACAGCAACTTTCTACCATTAAGCAAGGAGAATATTATTAACAATAATAATAAATTATTTAAACAATTATTTTTGTTAACTTGACTAATTATTACTTCACTCTAAGTGAAAAGTGGACAAAATGTTGAAAATTTGAGAAAAAACTGCAATTTCTAGCATTATTCAAAGATAATATTATTAACAATAATAATAAATTGTTTAGATAATCATGCTTGTTAACATTAATGAACCATCACCTCATTTTCATTGAAAATTGGACAAAAAGTGGAAAAATTTGGAAAAACCCGGGACTTTCTATCTCTATTCTAAGAGAAAATTGCTAAAAACAATAATAAGTTGTTTAAACAATTTATGTTAACATCTCTTTATCAGTATAAAGTAGCATTTTATGTATTAGAAACAATTTTCATGCTAAAAACCGCACAATAATCATAATTATCGTCAAAATTTGGCAAAACCCATTTTTTCACGTATGGGTTTTTTTGGGATCCTATAAAATAGAATTATGGGGGTCATATTTAAAGAGTAATATTTTATTCGTATGTGAAAAATGAAAAATTCGAGAAAAAAAAATTCCAATGCATTTTTGGACCACTCTAATGTATATGCTCTCTCTCTCTCTCTCTCTCGCTCGCTCTCTCTCTCTCTCTCTCTCTCTCTCTCTCTCGCTCGCTCGCTCGCTCGCTCGCTCTCTCTCTCTCTCTCTCTGAACTAATCTTTCTATGTGATCTCCTCAAAACTCATGATGATTCCTCAAGAAAAATTTCAAAGATGATCTTCAAAGTTTTAGTTATGCCATGTGGCCCCACTGTCACACACTGATATTTTTTTTAAAGTGATTAAACTGTACAATTAGAAAATTTGAAACGAGTAACCTTTTTTATATTTGTATATAAAAAAAGAGAATGTGTTTTGTGAAGATAAATTAAATACTATCTTCGATATGAAATTTTTCAAAAGATTCGCATACTTTCTTTCCAGATTTCTGGAAGCGCTATCTCTCTCCCTGCACTCTTTTTCTACGCGATCTCCTCAAAACTCATGATGATTCCTTACGAAGAATCTCAAAGATGATCATCAAAGTTTTACTTCTGCCATGTGGCCCCACTGCCACAGACTGTTTTTTTGAGTGGTTAAACTGTTCAATTAGAAATTTTCAAACTGAATAAATTGGTTTAGAATTACCCACAAAAAAAATTTTTATTTTGTGAAGATAAATTATGTACTATCTTCGAAATCAAACTTTTCAAAAGATTCACATAATTTTTTTTCCAGATTTCTCAAAGCTCTCTCTCTCTCCACTCTCTTGGGATCTCCTCAAAACTCGTGATGATTCCTCACGAAAAATTTCAAAGTTAATCCAAAGTTTTACTTATGCCGCGTGGCCCCACTGCCACCCACTGGTTTTTTTAAAAGTGATTACATTTTATAATCAGGAAATTTGAAACATAGTAACCTTTTTTATAATTTTATATCATCAATTGGCAATGCGTGTGTTCAATGCTAGTAATCTGAATAAATTGGTTTAGAATCAACAACAACAAAAATGTTTTTTTGTATAGATAAGTTAATTACTATCTTCTATATGAAATTTTTCAAAAGATTCGCATACTTCTTCCCACATTTCTTAAAGCGCTATCTCTCTCTTTCTATGCGATCTCCTCAAAACTCATGATGATTCCTCACGAAAAATTTCAAAGATGATCATCAAAGTTCTACTTCTGCCATGTGGCCCCACTGTCACAGACTGTTTTTTTGAGTGGTTAAACTGTTCAATTAGAAATTTTCAAACATACTAAACTTTTTTATATTTGTATATTATTAAATGACAATTGGCGTGTATAATTATTTCTAGTCATCTGAATAAATTGGTTTAGAATTACCCACAAAAAAAAATTTATTTTGTGAAGATAAATTATGTACTATCTTCGAAATAAAACTTTTCAAAAGATTCGCATACTTTCTTTTCAGATTTCCTAAAGCTCTCTCTCTTTCTCTCTCCACTCTCTTATTATGCGATCTCCTCAAAACTCATGATGATTCCTCATGAAAAATTTCAAAGATGATCATTAAAGTTTTTCTTCTGCCGCGTGGCCCCACTGCCACACACTGGTTTTTTCTAAAAGTGATTAAATTGTACAATTAGAAAATTTGAAACGTAGTAACCTTTTTTATATTTGTATATTATTGATTGGTAATGCGCGTGTATAATATTGCTAGTAAACTGAATATATTGGTTTAGAATCAGCCACAAAAAAAAATGTTTTTTGTAAACATAAATTAATTACTATCTTCGATATGAAATTTTTCAAAAAATTCGCATACTTTCTTTCCAGATTTCTTGAAGCGCTCTCTCTCTCTCTCTCTTTCTTTTCACTCTCTTTCTGTGCGATCTCCTCAAAACTCATGATGATTCCTCACGAAAAATTTCAAAGTTAATCCAAAGTCTTACAAGCCGTGTGGCCCCACTGTCACACATTGTTTTTTTAAAGTAATTAAATTGTACAATTAGAAAATTTGAAACATAGTTCTTAAACTTTTTTATATTTTTATATTATCATTTAGCAACGCGCGTGTATAATATTGCTAGTAAACTGAATAGATTGGTTTAGAATCAACCACAAAAAAAAAGAAAATGTTTTTTTGTGAAGATAAATTAAATACTATCTTGGATATGAAACTTTTAAAAAGATTCGCATACTTTCCAGATTTCTGAACGCAAACCTAATGAATGGAAATATCAGCAATATTTATAATTTTTCCTACAGAAGACCTTTCTAAAAATACAAATCTCCGCCAAGAGTTCTCGCCGACAGAAGAAAATTAATCGACGTAGACACGAGTTCCAGACATTCATCAAGAACTTTTTCTATTGTTTTCTGGAAATAAACATTTCAATTGACTCTGCACGCAAGCTTTAATAGTCTCGTTAGCGATCCCCTATTCGAGTAGTTTTCCCAGTCGCGTCCTCATTTATAAATACTTATAAATAGCAATTGCACCGATAAAAAATCGCGAATTATCTGAATTTCTTCACGATATTCTCTACCAACGTAATTATACTCTTGCCTATTTATCGCTCTTTTTCCGGTTCGAGGGCAAGAGGGAAGAAAAATTGCCAGAGTTTGAAAAACTTTCAGAGTCTGGCTGATAGAAGGAAATTTGTACGATCAACAATTTCAAAGCAACTTCCTGTCGTATATCCATCTTGCGAGGAAACGAGCGCCTTTTTGCACATTTATTTTTTATGGTGAATGTGAAACTGTGACATTAGGGTGGTCCAAAAATGCATTGTAATTTTTTTTTCTCGAATTTTGATGCATATCGCCCCCTTTGTTCGAATCGACCAAAAAAATAAGTTTCTTACAAAATTCTATTGAGAGGTTCCGCAAGTCCCGTGAACGTATTTCCCATAAGAAAAACAAAACTTTTTTTTAAATTTTATTCAGATTCGTCAATATTTGGTGAATCGACTTGGAATTTAACGTTTATTTTCACAATTATCCATATGATAAGAATCAAAAATTAGTTTTTAAATATTATCCCCATAAGTCCGTTTTATAGTGTCCTAAAAAAACCCCATAAGTGAAAAATTGTGTTTTGCGAGTTTCTGGTGCTAATTTAGAGTTTTTTGCGGTTTTTTTTTAAATACAAACTGTTTCTAATATACAAAATACTACTTCTCATTATAATTAGATGTGCGAATACATTGTTTAAACAATTTATTATTGTTTTTAGTCATTTTCTCCTAGAATAGACTTAGAAAGACGCGGTTTTTTTTAATTCTTCAGCTTATTGTCAAATTTTTAGTTAGAGTGAGGCAATGATAAATTTAATTTAACATAAATGATTGTTTAAACCATTTATTATTATTTCTAACAAAATTTTCAGTTTCTGAAATTTTATATTTTTCAACCACTTTTCAATTTTAGAGTGATTTTATAATTAATTCAAGTTAACAAAAATAATTGATGAAATAATTCATTATTATTTTGAATAATATTCTCTTTGAATACTGAGAGTGAGGTAATAAATTAATTAAAGTTAACAAACATAATTTTTTAAACGATTTATCATTTTTTTAAATATCTCTTCTATTTTTGAAAAATATATTCACAAAAAAGAAAGAGATTGTTTAAAAAAATATTTTCTCTAATGTTTATTTATTATTTGTTCACAACCAAAAAGCCAAAGCCAAGTTAAAAATTTCAGAAGAAAACCAGCATTTTTCTAGCAATTATCTCAGAAAAACCGCAATTTTCTAGTATTATTCAAAGAAAATATTATTAAAAATAATAATAAATGAACAATTATGTTTGTCAACTTGAAATAATTATTACCTCATGAAGTGAAAAGTGGACACAAAGATAAAATTTCAAAATAAAAAAAAACCGCAATTGTTTAGCAATTATCTAAAAGAAAATATTTACCAACAATGATAAATTGTTTAAACAATTATGTTTGATAAATTGCCGTAATTACTACATCACTGAGTGAAAAATTGACAAAAAGTGGACAATTTCAGAAAAAACCACAACTATCTAGTATTACTGTAGAAGAGGATAGTTATAAATAATAATAATTTGCATAAACAATTAGGTTTGTTAAATTGCATTATTACTTTCCTCTAAGTGAAAGTTAGACAAAAAGTTGAATACTTCAGAAGAAACTGCAAGTTTCTAGAATTATTCAGAAAGAAAATTATTAAAAATAATAATAAATTATTTAAACAATTATTTGAAACATATAATTACCAATAGAAAATAATATGTAATGTATTGGAAACAATTTGTATTGAAGAAACTGCAAAAAATCATAATTATAATTATATCATAATTTTTAACTAAAAAAATGGATTTTTAATTAAAAATGAAAATATTATATTTTCAGTAAAAAAAAAAATTTTCAATTAAAAAAACGAATCTTCAACAAAATAATTAAATTTTCATCCAATTAAATGAATTTTCAACTAAACTGATAAATCTTCAACCAAAAAATAAATTTTTAACGAAGTAGTAGTCAATTTAAACAAAAAAGAGGAAATTTTCAACCCAAAAATATAAATTTTCAACAAAAAAAGTTTATTTTTGACCTAATAATATTTTCAACGAAAATGATGACTTTTCTGCCCAGAAAATTAATTTTTAACCCAATAGTTGAAATCTTAACTAAAATGGCGAATCTTCAACCAAAAAAATTCATTTTTAAAAATTAGCAGTAAATTGAAACAAAAAAAGGAAATTTTAACAAACAGTGTCATTATTAACCAAAGAAGACGAATTTTCAAGCCACAAAGACGAATCTTCCACAAAACAGTCAAATTTTAAACCCAAAAATATAAATTTTCAACTAAAAAGTTAATTTTTGACCAAATAATAAAATTTTCAACCAAAATGATGACTTTTCAGACAAGAAAATTAATTTTTAACGTAATAGTTTAATTTTCAATTAAAATGGTGAATCTTCAACAATAACAAAATTAATTTTCAAAAAGTAATAGTTAATTGAAACAAAAAAAAGGAAATTTTAACAAACAGTGTAATTAATAACCAAAAAAAAAGAACTTTGTACAGAAAAGTTGAATTTTCAACCCAAAAATATAAATTTTCAACGAAAAAGTTAATTTTCAAACAAATAATAAAATTTTTAACCAAAATGATGACTTTTCAGCCAAGAAAATTATTTTTAAGCCAATAGTTGAATTTTCAAAAAAAGTGGCGAATCTTCAACCAAAAAATGAATTTTTATAAAGTAGTAGTAAATTGAAAAAAAAGAAATTTTAACCAAATAGTGTGATTATTAACCAAAAAAGATGAATTTTCGACTAGAAGAGATTAATTTTCAAGCCACAGACGAATTTTCTACAAAACAAATTTTCAACCCAAAAATATAAATTTTTAATAAAAAAAGATGAATTTTTGACCTAATAATAACATTTTCAACGAAAATGATGACTTTTAAGCCAAGAAAATTATTTTTCCCCAAATATTTGAATTTTCAACTAAAATGGTGAATCCTTCTCAGCCAAGAAAATTGTTTTTTTCCTGAATATTTGAAATTTTAACTAAAATGGTGAATCGTTACCCAAAAAAAATGAATTTTTAAAACGTAGTAATAAATTAGAACAAAAAAAGAAAATTTTAATTAAACAGTGTGTTTAATAACTCAAAAATATAAATTTTTAACAAAAAAGTTCATTTTTGACCAAATAATAAAATTTTTAACCAAAATGATAACTTTTTAGCTAAGAAAATTAAATTTTAACCCAATAGTTGATTTTTCATTAAAAATAGCGAATCTTCAACCAAAAAAAAAAAAAATTGAAAAGGTGTAGTAAATTGAAACAAAAAAGGGAAATTTTAACCAAACAGTTGGATTAATAACCAAAAAAGAAGAATTTTCTAGCAGAAGAGATAAATTTTCTAGCCACAAAGACAATATTTTAAAAATATTTTCAGGATAAAATACTTACTATTCATTTCTGTGTAGGAAAAATATAATGTATTAAACAATAATTAATTCTGTGTAGGAAATATTTTGTGTAGAAAACATTTTGTGTTGGAAAAAAATGAAATTATTAAACGATATCAAATTCTGTGTTGGTAAT
>CAKNYM010052579.1:79008-96444 GCA_932195095.1 Andricus curvator
GCATAATAAAAATTAATTTTGATATAGTAGATTATCTACTTATCAACGATTCTATAACAGAGACCTCTGTTGAATCTAACATCAAAAATACTGGTATTAGGCCTTCAAAAAGATTTCTATCATATTAAACCAGTCTAACCGAAACTTTGTTAAACTTAGTTTCAAATATTAAATTAATAACTGGCCTTAAAATAATAACATCTCTAAAAATAATAATTTCGATCGAAATTAAGGAAATACAAGTTCTGAAATTTTCACTGGTGAACTGCGATAGCTCAATTGGTAGAGCACCTCACATGTAATGAGTTGGTTGCTGGTTCAAATTCAGTTCGCAGTGAATTTTCTACAACCACTTTGTTTCGATTTTTAAAAGTAAATTTTTCTGTGGCTTAAATTGTTAAAACAATTTTTATAACCAAAACATTTTTTAAATAATTATATTTGCAGATTATTGCCTTTTTTGAAAATTGAAAACGCTTTCCGCGAAAAAGAGTCTTCATTTATTTAAACTCAGTTAACAAAACTATTCTTAAAATAATTATTTTTTGTAATTTTTAACTTTTTCATAAAAAATAATATAAATGATGATAAACAATGTAAATATCATTCCAATTCTTAAAATTATACAAAAATTTTTTTCTTTTAACAAATTAGTTTAATTTTTAACCAAATAGTTCTTTTTTAAAGCCAAAAAGACGAATTTTTTAGAAGACAGTTGAATTTTCAACCCGAAAAGTTGCATTCCTTTTTATCCAAGAAATATTAATTTTTTACTATAAAATATGAATTTTCAACTAAATATTAAAAAGATTAAATTTTAACGAAAAAGGACCAATTTTCAACAAAGTGATTGAATTTTAAAGCCAAAAAAAAGAATTATTCACAAAACACAAAAACGATTTTAATTTGAAATCAAACACAGTTTAAGTCAATCAAAAAAGACCAATTTTCTACACGAATTTTAACCAAATATTAAAATTTTCAACTATAAATCAATTTTTAATCAAAAATATCAATAGAAAGAATGTAATAGACACCTACATTTTCTTAAAAAAATAATTCTGAACCAAAAAAATGAATTTTCAACAAGATAGTTAAATTTTCACCTGAGAAATACATTTTCAACTAAAATGTTGAATCTTAAAAAAAAAAAATTTTAATAAAAGAGTTCAACATTCAAACAAATAGTTGAATAGTCAAATAGAAAAGATCAATCATCACAAAAAGAATGTTTTAAAATTTTAAGGTAATAAAATTAATTGTTAACAAAAAAAGGGATTTTTAACAAAATAGTTCATTTTCAACCAATCAGATGCATTTTCAACTCAAATAATAAATCTTCAAGGACAAAAAGAATTTTAAACAAAAGAATTCGGCATAAGTTAGTTGAATTTTCAAATATAAAAGATAAATTTTCAACCAAATAGTTGAATTTTTATTTGCAGAAAATAAATATTTAACCCAAAATGGAATAGTTAAATTATCAGCTAAAAAGTTGATTTTCAATCAAAAATAAAAACGAATTAACAACAAAATAATCAAATTTTTAAACAAAGAGATGAATCTTTAACCAAAAAAAATCACTATTAGTAAAGTAGAATAGTTTAAATTTCAACGAAATAGTAGAATTTTTTTATTTGAAGATCCATCATTTTAGTTGAAAATTCAACTATTTGGTTGAAAATCAAAATTTTTATTTGAATATTTAACTATTTTTTTATCTTTATTTTTTCCTGGGTATTAATTAATTTATTTATCTCAAAATGTAGCTATTCCATTTATGGTTACAAATTTTTTTTTTACGAAAATTCAATTATTTGGTAGAAAATTAATCTTGTTTGTTGAAAATTCAGCATTTTGGTTGAGGATTCAACTATTTTATTAAAAATTCCTTTTTTTTAATGGCTCTTTTTCTGAGTTAGGAAAAATGCGTTTTTTAAACTGAAAATTAAACGATTTCATTTCTGGTTGATGATTTATCTTTTTTAGTTCAAATTTCAATTATATTGTTGAAAAATGATATTTCCTTATTGAAAATTAACTTTATTGTTTAACTTAACTTTCTTGGGAGGGACCCACATATTGAAAGCATGGTGCGGTCTGAGAGACCGCACGACCATACGGCCATACTATTTGTCACTTTTTCTGAGACGACCGCTTTCGGTAATCTGGGGTACTCGTACCAAGTCATCTTTCGTATCAAATACCTTGAAACAAATTGAAACAGAAATATAAAATTGTGTGGCTACCGTGGACGTGCGGTCTAAGGACGTGTTTCGAAAGCACAACTAAAACTAAAGCTGCTAATAACAGCAGCCTCGAGGATGACCAGGGGGGGGGGAGCATACATCACAAGCATGGTGCGGTCTCTAAGACCGCACGGCCACTCTTTGTTCGGTTTCAGACAATTTTATAGCTTTCGAGACCATTTAAGATTGAAGTATATTGTTCTCTCCTAAATAAATGGCCCAACAAGCAGATTTGGAACCCTGTTTCCGTAAGAGTTTAAATTTCATGACTCGCATCACGTACTGGAAGTGTTTGGCAAGGCGAAAAGAAGCCACAAAACGTTTCGGGACATTCCCACGTAATCCATACGTTTCTTGAATATTATTCGCGGTATATTCTTGTAACTTGAAACTCCTCGTGGGAAAAAAATTTATTGTACAAGTTTTTCAGCCGAATACTTTGTGCGGTAGACTTTTTGGATTTGGAAGTTATGAGGATAATTCCGGTTTGTTGTAACCTCAGCTGCATGGCGAACTTCGGTATCAAACTTAATTTGTTCTTATTTTTCGTTGGGACGTATATTAGGCCATTTTTCGACATTTAACCGAAAAATAACCATTTTGTTTTTTTTTGTTTTTTGAAGAACAGAAAATGTCCAGATGTCCAGAAATGAACAGAAAATGCTTGAAAGGTTATTCTTTTTGGGTGGAAAATCTACTATTATATTTTTGATTAAAAATTTATTTTTTATTTTAATTATTTTTTTTGTGAAAAAAGATCTTCATTCGCTCCGCTGGGAATGGAACCACAGAACTTTCGATTGCCGTTCGGGTGCTTTCCCATTAAGCTACTAGAGAGATCGAGAGAAGAAACTTTTTTCAGAAAATACACGCATTATTTTGCAAAAAAGAATAATTAAAATAATTTTTAATTCATATTTCCATCTAGTCTGAAAAGACGTTAAAAATTTATGTTATTCTCTGATGGTAATACAGATTCCTTCACAAATTTGATATGTGCCACCTTGCAAAATAATGCATGTATTTTCTGAAAAGAATTTCTTCTCTCGATCTCTCTAGTAGCTTAATGGTGAAGCACCCGACCGGCAATCGGAAGTTCTGTGGTTCGATTCCCAGCGGAGCGAAAGGACAAGATCTTTTTTCAGAAAAAAAATTAATTAAAATAATTTTTAATTCATATTCCCATCTAGTCTGAAAAGACGTTAAAAATTCCTGTTATTCTCTGATGATAATAAAGATTCCTTGAAAAATTGATTTTTTCTGATTAAAAACTTTAATATTTGGTTTAAAATTTAATTATCCTGTTGAAAATCCAACAATTTTATTAAAAATTTATTTATTTTGATTCAACATTCAACTGTTTTGTTGAAATTCATCTTTTTTGTTTGAATTCACCTCTTTTTGATTCAGAATAAAAATATTTTTCGTTGAAATATCAACATTAACTTTTTTGTTGAGATTTCATCTTTTTTGTTTAAAGTTTTATTATTCTCGTTATAAATTTATCTCTGGTTGATAAATTAACTATTTGGTTAAAATTAGATTTTTTGTTTAGTCTTTTTTTACTGTACATTTAACTATTCAATTTTCCGTTGAAAGTTGATATTTTTTAATTGAAAATTGAACTCATCCATTTTTTGTTAAAAATAAATCTTTTTTTGTTGCTACTTTGTCTTATTTGGTTCCAGGTCCATCTCTTTTTTTGAAAATTAAACTTTTTTCTTAATAATTTTTTTTTATGCAAAATTAATTTTTTATATGAAAATGTAACTATTCCATATTTGTTAAAAAATTTAACAGCTTTCTATGTAGAGAATTCGTCTGCTTGGCTTGGAAATTAAAAATTTTTTTTTTCAATTTTTCTCATTGTGGATTAAAAAATTTTTCTTGGTTGAAAATTAACTTTTTCTTCATCAAAAATCATCTCTTTGGTTGAAAATGTAATTATGTTTTGAAAATTAATTTATTCGATTAAAAATTCATCTTTTTGGTAGAAAATTCAATCATTTTATTTAAAATTTCGTATTTTTAGTAGTAAATTGATTTTCTTGGTTGAAAATTGATCTTTTTAATTGAAAATTGAACTTTTTCTCAAAAATTCATTCTTTTGGTAGAAATTGTAACTATTTTTTGATAATTCGTGTATTTTGTTGAAAATTCATCTTTTTTGGTACAAAATTAATCTTCTTGGCTGAAAAATACTCTTTTTCTCGAAAATTCATCTGTTTAGTTGAAAATCTAACATTTTTTTGTAAATTCATGGATTTTCTTAAAAGTTTGTTTTCTTTTTGGTTATATATTAATTTTTTTTTAAATGAAAATGTAACTATTTCATTTTTGGTTGAAATTGATATTTTTCGGTTGAAAATTAAACAATTTTTTTTTTAATTTGATTTTTTTTTAAATTAATTTTCTCAACTGAAAATGTAACTATTCTATTTTCGGTTGAGAATAATTTTTTTTTTTAGTTGAAAGTGCAACTGTTCGGGTGAAAATTAATATTTTTTTGCAGAGGATTCCACAATTTTGTTAAAAATTTGTTTCTTACTTGATTGATAAATCTTTCTTGTTTGAAAATTAAATTTTCTCTCGCAAAAATTAATCTTTTTCGTTCAAAATGTAACTATTAAAAAAAGTGCAAAGTATTTTTTCAAAAATTCGTTTTTTTTTTGTAGAAAATTAATCTTCATGGTTGAAAGTTAATTTTTTTTTTTGGTTGAAAATTAACTTTTTTCTTAAAAATTCGTCTCTTTTGTAATAATTTGTGTAATTTGTTGAAAATTCGTCTTTTTGGTAAACAATTAATCTTCTCGGTTGAAAATTAATTTTTTTTTTTAGAAAATTCATCCCTTTAACTATTTTCTTTAAATTCGATTTTTTGGTAGAAAATTAATTTGATTTGAAAATTTAATTATTCCATTTTTAGTTGAAAATTCAACTATTTTCTGTGCATTGTTTTCTTTTTTGACTAGAAAGTCCTTAGTTTTGGTTGAAAATGCGTGTTTGGTTGAAAATGTAACTTTTTTTTAACTCATGTGAAAATTGTATGCCCTGGGAAATTTTTTTTCTTTTACTGAATGTGGTTTAGAATTGCCGTATGAATTTAGTCACAACCAGTGATAACCCTCGGCTGCATCCAACTATATTAGAAGTTTTCGCATTTGCCTAAACGTTTGGTCAGGGGAGAGGAAAACTGCAGAAAACCACCTCCCGAGTTCAGCCGGATTTTCGAGTCAGTTTGAAGGCAGCCATTCGACTTAAATGATACTGTAAATCTGAAAAATAGCGAATGTAAAATAAAAATCCGAATGTAGCATCATTTTCCCGAACAGTTTTTAATTTAATTAGTGTAGACGAGAGTTGAAGGTACGATAATCGATGAAAAACATTGCCGGCATGCGTGACTGCTTGGGCGCCTCGACGTCGTAATTGAAATAGATTGCGTTTAGTTATATTGGTCCACGGAAGCTGTAGTAAGAATATCCGTGCGTCGTATGGAATGGCATTTGCGAAGTCGTCGAGAAAACAAACCTGTCAGACTCTAGGAGATTCGACGACTTTAACTTTAACCCAGACCAAATTTCCAAAGTTCTCTCGAAAGGTCGTTTTCTCGACGGATAGCATCACGTTAAGGGCATTTATCAGAGTCGGAAAACGGGATTCCATTTTTCAGCCGAACGGTTGAATATTTTTGTCTAATTTTTTGCATACGTCATCTAAATATTATTCTGTTTTGCTAACCAGAGCCGATTTTTCGATAAAATGTTTATATTTTGTTTAATAGTCAAAAATAATGAAGAATAGCAGTGACGCTCAGTGTTAGCTGTCCATGCATTTCCGCAGCGTGCGTATGGACCCTTGTCAAACTCCAGTCAGCAGACACCCCGGCCTGAATCTCATAACAATGAAAGGCTTATTCGTTCCGGCTAATTCGAACACACAGCTAACGCTATGCTTCACTGCTATTGTTCTTTCTTCTTTGATTATTAAACAAAATATTAACATTATATCGAAAAACCGGCTCTGCTCAGCACAAGACAATAATATTTAGATAACGTATACAAAAAATCAGACAAAAATATTCAACCGTGCGGCTGAAAAATGGAATCCCATTTTATGATTCTAATAAATCCGCTTAACAACGAGCGACGCACCAGAACGTACAAGAAGAGAGTCAAGAACTTAAAAGTCTTGACTACTAAAAGTTCAAACTTTTTTTGAATTTAATTTCGGATTTTTGACATAATCTTGAAAACGGTCTCATCTCATGTGGAATGATTTATCATTTTGGGTTCTCTTTCAGTAAAAGAGTTTCCTGTTTGTTGCAGCTCCCTTGGGACAAAAAATTAATCCTAATAGAAACCCGAGTTTTTTCTGAATCAAAATTTCATAAAAAAATATATCTGAGCCTATACTTTGACAGCAGCATATTGAAATTATTTGTCCCAATCGGTAAAATAGTGTAGGCTCCAAGTGTCTATAGGCTAAAATAGGAAAATTGGAATTTTTCTCCCACCATGAAATTCAAAATGTTTTAAGAGATTCCTTGTTGTTCCTAGGAAGTTGCCAATCTTCAGGTCAGAATTAGTTAAATCTATCAGAACACTTTTAGAACGAAAAAAATAATCTTTGCCAGCGATAAATATTCATTTTTTTTCTCAAAAATTAATTTTTTAACTGTCCACCGTTATTGAGGCGAACGTTACAAAAAATTGCATGATACTATCCCTAGCGCTATACTGAACCAGTCAATTATACAGAAAATTCCGTACAACTAGTCAGTGCCTTTTTCAACAGAAAATTTAACTGTTCAAGTTGAATATTCATCATTTCAGTTGAGAGTTCATATCTTTGGTGGAGAATTCAACTACTTTTGTTGAAACTTGATTCTTTTTAGTTGAAAAGTCTACTATTATAATTTTTTGGGAAGAAAATTTAGAAACATAACCTTAAAAAAGTCAAATTGTAAATCAAACTTCCACAAGAAGGTTTGCAAAGAAATATGCGGCCAAGAATCAGTTTTAAAAAAGACACTCAAAAAATCAATTTTTGTAACAGTTTTGTAACAGTTTTTTACACAATTTTACTTTTTTAAAGGTTATGTTTCTAAATGTTCTTTGAACAAATTTTAATAAACAGAGAAAATAACTAAGCCAAATAAAATTTTTCGTAGGTTTTTTGTCTATGCCAGCTAATAGCAATGACTGTCATGATGCATTTTAAATACAACACAGGAGCTCATACAATTCTCATAATATATTGCAAAATAATCTCTGTATAAATGAAAAAATGTTTTTGAATAACAGTTTTGGAATACTCTTTGATAAATTTATACATAATGTCAATTGACATCTGATGGGCAAGGCTTTATAACAACTGGATAAATGGCTAATATAATTCATCTGATGGCATTGATCTCTTTGAAATCAATGTTACAGCTTTAAGGAAAATAATTTCAAAAAATTATTTCGGTTAGTTGACGTTAAGCAATGCGTTTCGATACAGATCTGTATCCTATTCAAGTTACTGTTCAGAAAATATTGTTGAAGCTGAAAAACCCGAGATGTTACAGATATCATTGTACAACTAGTAGCATTCATGTATTAAGAAGAGAACGAAGAATCGTTTAGAATGACAAAAGAACAAAAATATTTTTAACTTATCAGAAAGTTGAAGATAGTTGAGACAAACTTCTAAATTAATCATATTCATTGTTAGTATATTCGCTTATTTATTGGTGTTGTTTAGCAACACGTTTCGATACAGATCTGTATCATCTTCAAGTTATTGATCACAAAAGATTGTTAAAGCTAGAAAAACCGATATTTTACAAATGTCATTGTACAACTAGTAGCATTCATATATCAAGAAGAAAATGAATCTTTTTCTTCAACTTTCTGATAAGGTAAATATATTTTTGTTCTTTTATCATTCGATATGATTCTGCGTTTTCTTGATACATGAATGCTACTAGTTGTACCATGGTATCTGTGAAATATCGGGTTTTCTAACTGCAACAATCTTTTCTGAACAAAAACTTGAAGAGGATACAGATCTGTATCGCAAACCGTTGCTGGACAACTTCAACAAATAAACGCATATACTAACAGTGAATGTAAATAATTTATAATTTTGTCTCAACTATTTAAGTTTCTGATAAGGTATTTTTGTTCTTTTATAATTCGATAAGATTCTTCGTTTTCTTTTAAATGCATGAATGCTACTAAGTTACTACTTTAGTTGTACGATGATATTTGTAAAATATCGGTTTTTCTAGATTCAACAATCTTTTGTGAACAATAACTTGAAGAGGATACAGATCTGTATCGGAAACCGTTGCTGGACAACTTCAACAAATAAACGCATATACAAACAATGAATGTAAATCATTTATAATTTATATTTAGTATGTATTAAAGTTGTTTTTAATTGATTTAAATTTTTTTTTCTAGATTGGATATCACTTAGTTTAACGCATCTATCTACTTATAGTAGATAGATGCAAATAAATAGTAAGCAAATAGTAGCAAATAAATTATGTGAATTGTAGTTTAAATATCTTTGAGACCAAGAAGGTTTTCGATACCAATTGGTTCATAAATCACCATTTGGTGTTTTAATAATTTATAAATCAAAATAGTTAATAACATTACTAATCTCGCGTTTATGGGTTAAATTTATACAATCTTGAATACTATTAAACAATAAACATATTTAAGTCATCAGTGAAACCTAATAATTCCAATGCTCTTCTTTCAACATCTTGTAAAACTACATCAGAAATAACTGGGGATAAAGGTGAACCCATAGGGCAGCCTGAAATTTGTTTCATAAAGTTTATTATTAAACAAGAAAACAATACCATTAAAACCCATTCTGGTAGCAATTAACAATTCATTTTTTGTTATCGTTGTTAAGTTATGATTTAAAATAAGTTTTGCTTCAATGCAATCTAAAGCAATATCTAGTGGGATACTATCAAACATGGACACCACATCTAAAGAAATTATTGAATTAGTTCTTGGTACATTAATGTTTTTTAAAATATCTTTAAATTCCCAACTATTACAAACGAACTAGTGTTAATAGAAACTGGTTTTAGAATATTAGAAATATAGTTAAATAAATTTTAAATGGAGAACCAACAGTAAAAACAATCAGTCTCCAACTTGAATTAGGTTTGTGAACTTTAGGGAGAGCATAAGCTCTTGCTTTGACACTATTGTGAGTTTTTAAATGATATCCAGATTGATCAATTAATTATCTTTTATTTTCCCATCTGATAGCTATGTCATTACATTTATTTTCTATGGTTGGAACCATACTGGTATTAATATTCTTGTATAAGATATTCTTAAGAATGTTTTCAACTGTAATGTTATAATCCTCTCTATTAGCAGCGACCGTACAAATAAAAATTCATTTCTCTTAACTATTCAACTTTCTGATAAGGTAACTATATGCTAGTTGTACAATTATATTTGTAAAATGACAGTTTTTTTAGATTCAACAATCTTTTGTGAACAATAATTTGTAGAGGATACAGATCTGTATCGAAAAGCGTTGCTAAACAACTTCAGCAAATAAACGCACATACAATGAATGTAAATAATTTATAATTTTCTCTAAACTATTTAACTTTCTGATAATGTAATTATATACTAGTTGTATAATGATATTTGTAAACTATCGGTTTTTTTAGATTCAACAATCTTTTGTGAACAATAATTTGTAGAGGATACAGATCTGCATCGAAAAGCGTTGCTAAACAACTTCAACAAATAAACGCACATACAATGAATGTAAATAATTTATAATTTTCTCTCAACTATTTAACTTTCTGATAATGTAATTATATACTAGTTATACAATGGTATTTGTAAACTATCGGGTTTTTCAGATTACACAATCTTCTGTGAACAATAATTTGAAGAGGATATATCTGTATCGAAGCGCGTCGTTAGCATCAACAAATAAACGCATGTACCTATAGAAGCCACTAATGGATATTTATTTTTTGTTTCATCTTTAATTTAATACTTTCTCCACTTGTTCGTCATTCATCAATTTTATGACATGCATACTTTTTCTATCCACTTCGTTCTGGTTTTCCCTACACAATAAACCCCCTGGTCGATTGAGCTTTTAAAAAATCGAATTTCGGGTATAAGAAGAGCAATCGAGAAATAATTGTCGAGTCAAAATTTTCTGAAAAAAGCACTAAATTCCGAAAATACTGAAGAAAGTGCGGGTTGCCAAAGAGTAAGAAATTTAGTATTCCTTGCTGGAAGGTAGTACGAGGATCCAGTGATTGATGCTACCATTACCATACCGCGGTCACTCGCGCATGCATCGTTATACGCTTTCTTCGAGGGCGATGATAGCAGAAAAACTTTACTACTTGCTCTTAACAAGTATGATGATTTCAGAGTAGTGAGTGATTTCCAAGAAGCTTTAGAGCGCCGCCGGCACTTCAGATGAGATTTTGTATTTTGATCCTCTGGACCTCTGTAAATTTATTCGCGATTTCGCCCTCACGTCGAACTTGTTACCACTTGTTACATGGCTCCACGATACAATAAAAAATTCACTTTATTTTGTATTCAAATCGTTAATTTAACGATCGTTGAAATGACAATCAACCAATCGCGTGCCTTCTATGTTGCCGCTGGCAGTTGTTAAGTCGCTGGCGTACATGCATACAAAGGAGGTAGCTTTTTTAGGTTGTTTGCTCTTGGTAATTTGCAGGCATATTCTGTAAACTTTCGAATTTTTAATAATCAGTTGACGGTTTGCCAAGATGGTTTTTTTTGAGAGAATTGAAAAAAGAAAGTGTATTGTGGAGTCGAAGACAAAAATAGGAGAGGACCTTAGAGCTGAAGGGGGCTTATTTAAAATAATTGTCTTTAGTCTATAAATTATCTAAATTTCTATTTATCGCAGGATTTACTGTCCTTATCTTATTTTACTCTTTTCCTCTATTTGTGGTTGAAAGTTCATTACTTTTGATTAAACCGTCTACGTCGATTAAGGGTTCGAATTTTTGAATTAAAAATATAATTAGTTATTTGAAAATTTCATTGTTTTGAAAATTCAACAACTTTGTTGAAAAGTATTTTTTTTTTTAGTTGGAAATTCAACTGTTTCTTCAAAAATTCATATTTTTGGGTTGAAAATGAGTTTTTGCCTTGAAAATTTATCAATTTGATGATTTATTTTCCTTTCTTGAGTGACAAATTTTTGTTGGGTGAAATTTCAATTCATTTGTGGAAACATCATCTTTTTGGTATTAAAATTCATCTCTTTTGGTTGAATTTCAGTATTGTTTTTTTTTTTGGTTGAAGATGCAACATTTTGGTTTAGGAATAATTTTTTTTTGGTTCGAAATTGAACTATTTGCTTAAAAATTCATTTATTTTGTGGACAATTTACATTTTTGGTAGAAAATTAATCTTCTGGATTGAAAACTAATTTTTTTCCTTGAAAATTTAACTATTTTGGTATTGTTGTATGGAAATTATTTTCAATTCGTAACTCCATTTACTCTGAAAAGATGTTATTAGAAACTGTATTGTGGAAAATTTGTGTTTTGTCTTAAAATATCACCAGTTTAGTAGAATTTTTTTTCTTTTACTGAAAAATATTTCATGGTGTCAACTCTTTTGTTGAAACTTCTTTTTTTTTTGGTTTAAAAATTCTTCTCTTTTGGTAGAAATTTATTATTATTTTTTGGTCAAAAATTCAATTTTTTAATTTTTCAATTTCTGGTGGAGGGTTCCACTATTTGATTAAAAATTCATGTATTTTGTTCAAAATTCGTCTTTTTTGGTAGAACATTAATCTTCTGGATTGAAAAATTATTTTTTTAATTAAAAATTCAACCATTTTTCTAGAAGATTTACTATTTGATCAACAATTAACTTTTTTGTTTAAAATTCATATTTTAGATTCGAAAATTTAACTCTTTTGTTGGAAATTCGTCTTTTTCGTTTAAAAATTCTTCTCTTTTGTTGAAAATTTAATCTGTTTTTTTTCTTAAAATGCAACTTTGTTTATAATTTTTCTTTTTTTTTTAGAAAATTAATCTTCTGGATTGAAAATGTATCTTTTTCATTAAAAATTAAGTTATTGTGTAGAAAATTCTACTATTTAAATAAAAATTAAGTTTCTTGTTCAAAAATAATTTTTTAGATTTGAAAAATGAATTGCTTTGTGGAAAATTCGTCTTTTTGGCTTAAAAATTCAATAATGCAGATGATTTCTTTTTCTTTATCGACTGAAAAATCTTTTTTGGTTAAAATTTCAATTCGTTTGTCTTTTTAGTTTGAAAATTAATCCCTTTTGGTAAAAATTAAATCTTTTTTGGTTAAAAATTCAACTTTTTGGTTGGAAATTAATCCGTTTTGGGTGGGGATTCAGCTATTTGGTTGAAAATTCAACTGTTTTTCAAAAAAATTTACTATTTGGTTTAAAATTAACTTTTTGTTGAAAATTAAACTCTTTTGCTGGAAACTCGTCTTTTTGGTTCAAAAAAGTATCTTTTGGTTAAAAATGCAACTTTTTGATTGAAAAATAATCTGTTCTGGTTGAGGATTCAACTATTTTGTCAAAGTTCGCTTTTTTGTTTTAATTCAACTGATTTTTATTTAAAATAAAAATCTTTTTTAGTTGAAATATCAACACTTACATTTGTTGTTGAGAATTTATATTGTTTGGTTGAAAATGAAACTCTTTGGTTAAAAAATAATCTCTTCTGTTTTAATTAAGCTGTTTGTGGTAAAAAATTAAAATCTTTATTTTTCATATTATCTTTTACATTTTTCGTGAAGAATTCATATTTTTTCTTTAAAAATGCAACCACTTTGTTGAAAGTTGAACTAATTTCTTCAAAAGTTATTTTTTGTTTGTTGGTTCCTATTCTGTGTTAAAAATTCATTTATATAGTTAAAAATGCAATATTTTGGCTTGAAATTTTATAAATTTGAAGTATTCAAAAATTAATTCAATATAGTACCCACATTAATTTTATTCAAAAAAATTAATTCTTCTATTTTCGTCAAAAATCTCGTTATCACGCCTGTTTTGAGAGAATTTTGGGATGTGTAGCTTCTTATCGATAGAGTTGAAATTTTTTTTTGCTTCTTGTAAATGGTGGAAGGAAGAGGGGGTTCGTCATCTAAAAAGTGTTTAGTTCGGAATTTGAAACATTTTACACTTTCACATATTTTTCATGATATTTCATTTTCTTTTAAATTTTCTTGCACCATATTAAGACCACATTCTTTTATGTTTCAGGTGAGTTTACTTTCCATGAATTGATTACGATGCATAAAAGTTCTGGGTAAGTACAACAAAGAAAATAAATGCAGAAAATAATTTTTTTTAAAATAAAATCCAAATAAACAGAAAGAAAATAAACAATAAATTCAAGAAATAGTTTTTAGCGGTTCCAACATGGTACTTGCTTCAATAAGATGAAAACGAGAATAAGTGCTAGGAGTGTCTTTCAGGAAAAATAGTGGTATTTTTAATTTCTAAAAGATTTTATTATGTAAATGCTGAGCTTAATTTATAGAAGAACTATTTTGATATTTTATTATCATTTGATGAAATTTGGAATAAAACTTGTTGAGTAATTATCTTATACTATGGGCATCGCCCATAGAAAATAATAGTACTATACGTGGAGGGTGTTATCCATTCTTCAGCAAATACAAAAACCACTGTAAATTTTTGAAAATAATCAAATGGAAATAATTTTTCTCAAATTTTATTTCATTCTTCTTGTCTAAATCAGTCACGAACCCACCAACCGATAAATCAGAGCATCAGCTGTTGATACTTATAATAAAAGAAAATCTCTGGTCATCGAAGAACTCACAAAAGGGCCTAAACGTTGGCTATTCATCTGTCCAGAGTTGTTGATTGAAAAGGGAAAGGTGATTCAAGGGAATGACGGAAAGAAAATATATTTTTCTGAAAATTAAAGGCTCTACAGAGAACAAGAGAAAAGACTAAACAAACATTTGTACATAGGCTAATGTGCTGTGCCAGAAATTGTATAAATAGAGTAGACATTAAAGTGGTTCAATGATCTCAGACAAGAAATGTCTGTTAGGGTGGGTCGTAAAAAACAAATTTTAGAAATCGAATTTGGAACCATGTGAAAAAGTAGTTTGGGACCCTAAAAAAGTATAAAAATTTTGTGTCAATTTTGTTATGTTCTTCGGGGTCTTCCTTGTCTTCGGAAATTCTGAAAATTCTTTAATGAACATTCTCTAGGAAATAATTTGGGTTTAGTAGAGAACTGTTTTCAGAAAACATTTTTAGCATGTCAAATTTTTTTATAGTGTATTTGTAGGAGTAGAAAAGCCTCAAATATATGAAATAATTCTCTGTAGATTTTTAAAAGGTTTTTTGAAAACAGGGTTCTACTAAATCTCAATTATTTCCTAGAGAACATTCATCAAAGAACTGTCAGAATTTTTGGAGACGAGGAATACCCTGAAGAACAGACAAAAAATTGAAACAGACAATAATATCAAATCTACGAAAAGGATAATTTTTTCAAACACATTTTCATAACGCGCGCTCAGAAGCCCTAAACAAATCAACACCAAATAATTTATACTTTTTACACTACTTTTCCAAATAGTTCCAAATTCAGTTTCTAAAGTTTGGTTTTTTCGACCCAACCTAAAGTCTGTATTTAAATTTCATAAATTTTTTTTCAAAATAAGTGGGAAAAGGTGATAAAACTGGTAGACACACGTGACATGACTTTCAAAAAAGTAGTGAAAGTACCATATGTTCCTGAAAAAAGTATAAGAAAGTAGCCTAGACTTTTAAATCAGTAGCCAACATTAAAATGTTTATTTGTTTAATTTTTAAAACAAATAAGATCAACTCTTAAATCAAACCAAAAAGAAAGTTTTTTTTTAAATTTTTATAATTAACATAAACAAATAATTTTCGGTTAAAGTTTGTTAATTATTATTTCAAACACAGGTAGGAATGCTAACCATTTACAAAATAAATTTTTTTTTTATACAATATTGTTATTCAAAACTTTTTTCAACTTCTGTGAGACATTTAAAGTTGTGTGAGATGTAAAATTTAAAAACGAAAAAATAGGAGATATTTTTTAATGACAAAATCTGACGGTACAAAGTTAAAAAAAGTGGGAGATTAAGCCTACGAAGATTACATAAAATAGTTTAAATTTCAATGTGTTTTTGCAAATTTTTTTTTAACACAAATAAATTTTAGAAACTCAATAAATCATTAGAGAAAAAAATTCTTTTCTTTGTGGCCAATATTTTCTGTAATCTTGTTTTTTTAAATTAAAGTTTAAATACTACATTATTAGGACAATTGGAATGTTGTTTCGAAAGTTTATAGTTTTAGCGGGTAATTAGTATGATGTATTTATAAAAATGTTATTTAGCAATTATTATGTACTTAAATTTTTATTGCAAAAATAAGGTTTATTACCTCTCGAACAGACCTCGAAGTGTTTTCAGATTTTCTTGTTTCATATTGACAAAAAAAAAAAAAAAAAGACATCACACGGATATTTAAGGAAGAAATAATCTTCCTTCATTTCTTCAAAAGAAAGAATTCAACAAAAGGCATTTTATGTAGAAAATATTCAAATTCAAATTCCAGATCACAAAATTACAAATTCGGGTTTTTTAAAAAAACTCTATGTTAAAAAAAATATTGATTATAATAATGACTAATGTCTTGTTGGAAATGTAATATTTTTAATTGGAAGTGGTTTAAATTGAATTTAATATAGTATCCACATTAATTTTACCTAAATATGCACTGAATTTTAAGTATAAAAAGATAAAATAAAAAACATTGCATTATTATTTAAATTCATGAACTTTAAAAGACAAATCCCGAAAAATAAAATTCCCGAATTGAAAATTTCCGAATATGTGATAAGAATCCCGATTTATAAAATTCTTGAATTGTAAAATTTCCGAACAGTTTATAATATTACCGAATTAAAAAATTCCCGATAGAAAATTGCCAAATTAAAAAATTTCCGAACTAGAAAATTCCCGAATTTAAACAATTGAAATTTTTTTGTTATAATTATTATTTATTGATTAAAAATACAAGAATCGAATATTTTTATTAGAAAAGAATTATTTTTAATATTTAAAGTTTATAAAATTATTGTTTGAATTAAAAAAAATCTGCCCGCTTCGCGGGCACAGTCTCATCGCGCGCTATGCGCGCGGCTCGCTTCGCTCGCAAGTTTCAGCGCACCTAGGGCGCGCACCTGTTGGATCTCGAGCTTCGCGCTCGATTAGGTATTCATCTCGCGCTTCGCGCTCGATAATGCATTCACCTCGCGCTGCGCGCTCGGACACATTTGTCGTCTAGGTTTTCACACTTCGTGTGCTCGCTATTGCGCGCTTCGCAGGCTAATACTCTCTTAGTAAGCTTCATCGTTATGACCTGCTTTTGGTTTAATTATGTCAGTTTTACATAAAAATAAGAACTAATTTACTTAAGGTTCTATCGACCTTAAGGAACACATTCTCATCACGACACTCGCGCTTCGCGCTCGATATTTGGTATGATCATCATGTGAACCTCGCGCTTCACGCTCGTTTCTGTTCATCGTATAATAGAAACCCAAAAGTTTGAGCGCGCTTGCTGCGCGCAATTTGGTCGTCGCGCTTCGCAACGACCATATGTTATGTTCAATGTTCTTCAGATAAAAATGACTAAAGTTGTATTTGATTTAAAACGAAGAAGGTAATTCCTTTACTTCAGCGTATATTTCCGTATCTTTATAATAAATCCTACAATCAGAAAGATTTTTTTCCAACTATCTGAAAAGGGGAGAAAAAAAGTATTTAAGTCGTTTTTGGAACATATATCTTGCTTTTTCATTCATAATCAAACCGACCCCTTGACTACCATGTGATTCCCTATCTACTCCTGACCATATTTCAAAACCTCAATCAAAGTTTCAGTCCATTCCGAGGCTACTTTATTGTTTGTATTATTCATGTTTAGATTGTACACCCAACTACCACCTTTATGCGCGAAATTTGTTGTGCGAGTCGAAATCAGGCCCAAGTTAAGTAGTGATTCGTCGTATAGTGGAGAGTCCAGTTCTTACGTCAGTCCCACCAAAACTTCTGTTACGGGGGGAGGGGGA
>CAKNYM010052579.1:96844-118640 GCA_932195095.1 Andricus curvator
ATATATATATATATATATATATATATATATATTCATTTCGTCTATTTGGAACATAGTTCTTGAAATATAAATGTAATAGTCGAATTTTTTCACAGAAATTATTTTAGTAAACAAAGATCAAAACGCATTCTGAAATAAAAGTAAGATTTTCAGTCAGAATAAATTGTTTGAATTATTATTATATTTCATTGTTTCAATCGTTAGAAATAGTATTGAGAACATAAAAACAATGAAATATTGTGAAAAAACACACCCGAGATGAAAAATAAAGTAAATAAGCAAAGTTTTGATGAGAATGTGCCCGCTTATCGGGCCGATTTTTTCACTGTTAATGTTATTTTTTACGAATAAAACAAAAACTACACATCCTGTCAAAAAGTGACCCATGAGAAATGTGTAGATCTTTTTTGAATGCACAATTTTAGTCTAGTGATGATTTGTCGTATCTTGCATAGTTTGACCGTGAAATTGATTTTTTTGATTTTTCATTATTTCTTGTGCAATAAAAATATGAATTTTCGATTTTTCAAAAAAATTCAAAAAGTCGTTATGATAATCTTGTAGGACGTGCGAAAAGAAACACTTTTCCTATCTTGACTTTTTTTCGTATCGTGCGTTGTTTGGCCGAAAATGTTACTTTTCGCTTTTTTGGGGGGATTTTGAAAATGCTGTAACTCGGACAATTTTCTTTTTATCAAAAAAAGTCGTCAGGATAAATTGTTTAGATTTTCGAGTACTATAAGCGCCCACACATATAATTTTGAAATTTGGAAAAAAGTGGTCTAAAAATTTTTGAAAATGCTCTAACTTTTTGAATTTTCATCCAAAATGGCTGGTTAACGAACTCGATTCCTCTTTTCGCCCCCTGAAACTGTGTGCCAAAGCACAATCTAATCCGATTAGTCTTTCAAAAGTTATCCGATATACAGACGACGACGACGACGACAACGACAACGACAACCACAACGACAACGACAACGACAACGACAACGACAACGACAGACAGACAGACACCGACGTAAAAACCATTTTTTCTGACTCAGGGGGCCTCAAAACGTCGACATTTGATGGAATCCGCGAAAGTCATTTTTCACATAAAACCAATACTTTCTCATTATGATGAGAATGTAATAACAATAATTGAACAAATATATTTCTGGATAAAATTTTTTTTCAATTATTGTTATTTTAAATTCCAACAATAATTGTAGACATTTTAAACATTAAAATAATGTTGTTTTGATAAAAATATTTGAATATTTTATTTTCAATAAATAAATAATATTTATAGCAAATTTTAATTACTTAAATTTGGGAATTTTCTAGTTCGGATTTTTATTATCCGGCAATTTTCTCTCGGAAATTTTATTATTCGGGAATTTTCAAATTCGATATTCAAAAATCAACTTTTTTGGTTGAAAATAATCTATTTATTAAATATTCAACATTTCAGGCTTTTTATTTGAAAATTTCACCATTTCTTTCAAAGTTCTATTATTTTATTAAAAAGTCATCTTTTATTGTAAACTATTCAACTTTTTTGTTGAAAATTCGTTTTTTTGGTTGGAAAATTCGTCCTTATGTAATTAAAATTTAACTTTTATGTCAGAAAAGTTATCTTTTTGGTTTTTTGGTCCACAATTTGGATAAAAATTTGTCTTTTTAATTGAAAATTTAACTATTCCGATGAAAATTCATGTATTTTGTTAAAAAATCGATTTTTTGGTTGGTAAAAAATTATCTTATTTTTCTTTGAAAGTTAATCTTCTTGTTTAAAAATTCTTCTTTTCGGTTAAAAATTCAAGTATTCCAGTCAAATATTTATTATTTTAGTTGAAAATTCATCTTTTAGGTTTGAAATAAAATTATTTGGTTGAAAGTTAAGCTCTTTTGTTAAAAATTAATTTTTTTTGTAGTTGAAAATCCATCGTTTTAATTAAAAATTCATTTCTTTGGTTGAAAAATGAGCTGTTTGATTGAAAATTTGTTTTTTCTTTGGTTGTTTTTTGGTTGAAAATTATTCTTTTTTTCAACTGAAAATGTAACTATTAATCGAGTTGAATATTTCAAAATTTTAGTTCAAAATTCAGGTCTTTGGTTGAACATTCATTTTTGACTAAAAATTTGATTATTCAATTTTTGGTTGAGAAATTATCGTTGTTAGTTGAAAATTCGTCTTTTTTGGTAGAAATTAATCTTCTTGGTTGAAAATTAATCTTTTTGGTCAAAAATTCAATTATTCTAGTTAATGATTCATCATTTCAGTTAAAAATTCATCTTTCTGGTTTGAAATTCAACTATTGCAGTTAAATATTCACAATTTTATTTGAAAATTCATCACATTTGTTTGAAAATGTAACTATTATTTTGAAAGTTAGTTTTTGTTGTTTTTAAAAGTTAGTTCTTTTTTGTTGAAACTAATTTTTTTAACTGAAAATTTAACTTATTCCAATTGAAAATTCCATAGCTGTTGTTGAAAATTCATCTGTTTGGATAAACATTAATTTTTTTAAATTGAAATTTAATTATTAAAGTTTTGGTTGACAATTTATCTTTTTTTAGTAAAAATTAATTTTTTTGTTTGAAAATTGAACTATTTCAGTTAAAGATTCATTGTTTTAGTTGAAAACTCTTATGATTGGTTTACAAATAATTTTTGACACTAAAAATGTTACTATTCCATTTTCGATTGAAAATTATTATTTTTTCAGTTCAAAATTTAACTATTTGGTTGAAAATTTGTCTTCTTTTATTAAAACTTCAAACCTTTCTTTAAAAGTTAATGTATTTGGTTGAAAAATTGTATTTTTGGGTAGAAAATTAATCTTTTTATTTAAAATGTAATCTTCTTTAAAAATTCGTCTTTTTGGTTGAAAATTCGAGTGTTCCAGTTAAATATTCATCATTTTAGTTGAAAATTTATCTTTTTGGTTTAAAATTTAACTATTCCAGATAAAGATTCATAATTTGATTTGAAAATTCATCACTTTGGTTGAAAATTGAACTATTTTATTGAAAATCCGTTTTTTTTGTTGAAAATTAATTTTTTCAACTGAAAGTTTAACTATTCCATTTTTTTTGTAAAAAATTGATATTTTTTAGTGGAAAATTTAAGTATTTTTTTCAAAATTTATTTATTTTGCAACGTTTTGCTCTGTTGTGTTAAAAGATGTTTAGAACGAACGTCATGAATTAAAATAAATGTTTGCGTTTTGCGGCAAATATAAATATGTTACTTTGAGTTGACCGGGAAAATTGAAAAACTTGACCGGGGAAAACCGGGAATTTGAAATCGTCCGCCGAATCGCCATCCTGGTTATATTTTTCTTGTCGGAAATTCATTTTTCTTGGCTGAAAATTCACTTTTTTGTTAAAGATTCAACTTTTTTCTGAAAAATTCACCCTTTCGCTTGAAAATTCAAATTTTTCGTTAAATTTCAACTATTTTGTTGAAAATGCGTCTCTTTTGATTGAATGTTGAACTATTTGTTTGCAAATGTAACTATTTCGTTAAAAATTAATTTTTGTAAATATCTAATTCTAACTATTCGGTTAAAACTTCAATCATTTTGTTGAAAATTCGTCTCTTTTGCTCAAATGTTTTCCAAAACACTCTATTGGAAAGTCTGAATTATCAATAAATAAATAAATTCATATTCAAATTATACAGTCTCAAATTGACAGCCTTCATTTTTGACAAATTGACAAGTTAAAGAGTTCAGAAAGTTCAAGCCTAATGACTACTGTTAAAAAATTCTTTTAACTTTAAAGCTTATTTTCATTGTGCAAAAATAAATTTATTATTTCTGTCATTCAATGTCTGATACTACTTTTTCCCCTTATCTTCAAAAATTTGATGTGTCTCCCTGTGGACATTCTTCCCAATTCCATCCGACTTTTTTTGTAATTGTCAACGACAAATGCTACTTTTTAAAGATATTTAATCGATCCGTGTCCTGCTACCGGGACAGACTGGCAATTCTCTTCCGGAATAGTATTTCTGAAATGATTAATGGGTTGCGAAAGGAAAAAGTGTAAATTCACAAGTCAGTTCGCTCGCATGAAAGAGCATATCACGATTTCTAGCTAGGTGATCGTGCGAGAATCTCATTCTCGTTAAGAGCTGGTAAAGGTAAAGGTAAACTGTAAAGCGAGTCGGAGATTCGAATCAGAACATTGTCCCAATGTCCCACGTGTCACATCTCCGGAAGGAGAGAGAAGGATCACAAAAGGGAGTAAAGCAGTAAAGACCAGATTAGAGTAGGTCGGGACTTGGATCCTTCTTCCAGATCCAGCGTCCCATTCTCAAACTGCAAATTCTGCAGTCGCCCTTGAATCTGGATAGCCGACTTGTTCACAATGGTCCACGTTATCTGACAATGAATAAAACCTTCCCCAAGGCACAATATCTAAATGGATCCAAGGGCAAGGTTGCACTAATATGTTGCACCAAGTCGGAAGCACGCACATATGCCATTCCATTTCGACCCCCCGATGTGTGCTTTATATTTTCATTTGTCCCAAAACGTGCATGTGGTCCACTTAGAGGTTTCGAATTCCAACCAAAATGATCTGAATGAAAATTGGAAATGAATGAGCAGTCTAGGGAGCAAGCTCCTATTTCGCCGGAAGATGTTGGGATTGCTGAGGTAACAATGATTAATAAATTGTATCTTTTCTTCGGGCACGTAGTTCAGTGTCAGCTTTGCTCATATTCACGAGCCTAGAAAAGACTGCGCTTGATAATAGATCATCTGGAAAAGGTGGGTATCTTGTGACATGTCGCAGTACTGAGAGTAACGAGCTTAGAGTCCCTAGGAGGACGCATTATGTTTGCAATTTTTGTCCTGAGAATATCAGTGTTTGTCCTCCTTAATTAGATGTATAATTAATCTACCACTGGTACACATTTTTCTTTTCCTTGAGTTCTATAAATTATTTTCACAGAAAAAATAGAAGATAAACTTTACATCGATTTCCGACGAAAGATTATTGGCCACAAAAATTAACTTCAAAGGATAAACTTTACACAAATATCGGTTAAACTTTCTCTTGTTTTTCCATGACAAACACATGTATTTTGAAAGACGCGAAGTTGGCTGAACAAAACTTTATCGCTCTAAAAAATTTCCTGCAACAAATTTTATTCTTAGTTTTTTCTGTGTTGATCTGAAAGATTCAGAATGTATTCTATAAGATGTGAAATATGAATGTTCTAATCATGGAGCTTGACTTGAAGTTCATACACGGATTAAATTCTCTGCATGCCCAGCTAACCTGTTACCATCCTGAAAGGTTCCTGAATGATCACATGTTATCAGAGGAATTGTTACTTGTATCTCAGTCTCCTAGCAGGTAACGGCATAATCGCCGCAGTTTACTAGGGAGGCTTGTTTGCAACCGTTCCCTGTCAGACTAGTAAAATGGCGGTAACAGCCGGCAGCGATCTTCATTTATACATATACATTTTGGGTCTAACCTCTATAATGTAATTTCTTTTTCGTAAGGGTTCAGCTGTTAAATATCTGTTTTTTTATAAAAGCTTTGTTCACATATTATCTCCCTTTTCTGGAACTTATTTATCGTTTAATTATGTTCCTTTCCAACATTTTTGCAAAAATATTCATAATTATAATTCCGAAACGATGTATATTTTGAGGTTAAGCTGTCATTGCACGTTGCGTTTCCAAACATCACTTTGTTACAAGCATGTGATTACAATGGCGGGATAATGTTACCTGCTTCGCTTGTAATTTGTTACTACTTTGAGTGGGAAATATATTGTCACTGGGTGACCAGCATGGAAGTCACCAGTGACTGGTTTTTTTAATCTTGTTACAATTATGTGACTATTCGGACTAGTAACTGTGTTAGCTGGGTGATGTCTGCCGGTTATTCCATTTTTATAGAAAGAACATAATGTTAACTCACAGAAAAAACTGAAGTTAAATTTTGTGCATGTAAAATTTTCGACTGTTAAAGATTACATGCTATTTGGCGAAAGTTTATCTTACGATGGAATAAAAGCTGTCGTCTGCTACGTCCTTTGCAGCAATAGAAAAACGGCAAAGTATGAGTGAAAAGCTATAAATCGGGACACCAGATTGAAAACAACTTTTTACTTACCTATTTGTTTTTTTTAAGAATAATTAGACTTTTTGCGGACGATTCAAAACGTATTTTTCGTGAATATAAATAAAGAACTTGACACAACAACAACCATCGTCACCATCTTTAAAGATTACTCCATGGCTTATGTAGTTCATAAGATGGTAACCGATCTTGAAAGATTTCATCGTGATACTTTCTGCCACTGTCGGTATTGTAGGTTAGGAACAAAAGGAAAAATAGGAATCCAATTAATTTTTAGGTTGGAAGACATGTACCCTGGCGAAAGTTTTTATAGCCAAAAGTTCTTTGTTTACAGCTTGGACAAAAAATGATTTTTCGGACCGACTGAAAAATCCGGAAAATAAAATTCGCGACACTAAAATTTCCGAAATGAAAAATTCGCGATTAATAAAATTCCCGAACAGTTAATAATATTACCGAATTTGAAAATTCCCATCAGTTAACAATATTACCAAATTTGAAAATTCCCGACAGAAAGTTGCCGAATTATAAAATATCTCAATTAGAAAATTCCCGAATTTAAATCATTAATTTTTTTCAAATGAATATTATTTATTAAGAATACAATCATCAGATATTTTTATTAAAGAAAATATTCAATGTTTAAAATTTCTAAAATTATTGTTTAAATTTAAAATAACAGTATTTGAAATAGAAATTTGGAGGTCTGAAAGGTCCCGGAAAATAAAATTCCCAACTTTGTCAAATTCCCGAATTGGGAAATTCCCGAATAATAAAATTATCGAATATGTAATAAAATTCCCGAACAGGTTATGATATTACCGAAATGGATAATTCCCAACAGTTCATAATATTACCTACTTTAAAAATTCTCGGCAGAAAATTGCCAAGTTATAAAATATCCGAACTAGAAAATTCCCGAATTTAAACAAATATAATTGAATATTTTTATCAAGAAGAACATTATTTTGAATGTTTAAAGTTTCTAAAATTATTGTTTAACTCTGAAATAACAATAATTGAAAAAAAATATATTTCTGGATGAAAATTGTCTTCAAATATTGTTATTTTAAATTCAAACAATAATTTTATACACTTTGAACAAGAAAAATATGCTTCTTTCATAAAAATATTTGATTATTTTATTTTTAAATAATAAATAATGTTGATTGAAAAACAATCTTTTTATTGTTCGGGAATTTCATTATTTGGGAATTATATTATTCGGGAATTGTATTTTAGGATTTTTCAGTCGTCCAAAAATTTCCATCCAAAAACATATTTTTTCAATAATTGTTATTTTAAATACAAACAATAATTTTAGAAACTCTGAACAGAAAAAAATATTTGTTTGTAAAAATATTTGATGATTGTATTTCCAATAAATAAATAATATTGATTGAAAAACTATTTTTTTTATTGTTTCGGGAGTTTTATAATTCAAGAATTTTCCAGTTCGGATATTTTATAATTCGGCAATTGTCTGTCGGGAATTTTGAAAATCGGTGATATTATAAACTGTCGGAAATTTTCCATTTCAGTAATATCATGAACTGTTCGGGAATTTTTTATTCGGGAATTTCATTCTTTGGGAATTTCCCAATTTGGGAATTTTATTCCATAATCGAAAATTGTATTATTCGGGAATTTGACAGAGTCATGAATTTTATTTTTTAGGATTTTTCAGTCGTCCAAAAATCTTCATCCAAAAATATATTTTTTCAATAATTGTTATTTAAGATTCAAGCAGTAATTTTAGAAACTTTGATCAGGAAAAAATATCTTTTTTTTTTAATATTTGACGATTGTATTTTTAATAAATAAATAATATTGATTGAAAAACAATTTTTTTTTCATTCTTTCAGGAGTTTTATAATTCAGAAATTTTCCAGTTCGGATATCTTATATTTCGGGAATTCTTTATTCGGGAATTTTCCAATTTGCGAAGTTTATTACATATTCGAAAATTTTATTATTTGGGAAATTCTCAATTCGGGAATTTGACAGAGTCATGAATTTTATTTTTTAGAATTTTTCAGGCGTCCAAAAATTTTCATCTAAAAATATATTTTTTCAATAATTGTTATTTAAGATTCAAGCAGTAATTTTAGAAACTTCAAACATTACAATTTTTTTAATAAAAATATTGGATTATGGTATTTTCAATAAATGAATAATATTCATGAAAAAATTTTTTCATTTGGCTAAATTCGGGAATTTTATAATTGGGGAATTTTCTAGTTTGGATATTCTGGAATTCGGCAATTTTATGTCGGGAATTTTCCAATTCGTTAATATCATAAACTGTCGGGAATTTTATTATTATGGAATTTTCCTATTCGGGAATTTAATTATTTGGGAATTTTCTAATTCAGGAAATTTAAAGTCTCGAGAATTTTTCAGTGTCCCCGATTTTTAACCATAAGTGTATTTGGATATTATTTTTCATTTCCAGAAAGCTATTTAATAATATAATAAAATCATTACAATTGGTATTATTGTTTATCCCTCAGCTTGCAGACATCTTTGATTTCCCAACCTGCAATACCTGATAGAATATACTTAAATTTCCATCAATATTATCTTAATATAAAATGTTATCTACAGTACAGAATTAAGATTTTCAATTTACATTTAATATTTTTGATAAATATTTATTTAACCCTAGAAGTCCACACATATTTGAGCACTCATCGAGTCCACACTGGGGTCCAGTGGCCCCCATCCAGTTCAAGATGTGCCCTACGCCTCCCAAAATTATTTTTGTCAACAGTGATGGTCATAATCTTATCCTGGGGATGTTTAGAGTATCTTAGAAACAAAAGTACTATAAAAAATGTTATATACTTTATAATCAATTTTTCGCAAAAAGAGTCCGAAGAAAAAAGCGCAAAATTACGGAAATAGAGTTTAATTTTTTTTTTTTTTTAATTTCTCCTAGGGTTTTTAGATGAAATGTTGGAGAATCAGAAAAAAATATGCCACTTCAATTCCTTTCAAAAAGTTGAATTATTCGGAGGTATGAAAAATTCAAAAGTACAAAAACGTTATTTTTATTTTATGTGTCCTAAATATACAAAAGAATTGTTTCAAAAGTTCAAAAAAGTAAAAAGGAATTGTCTATATTGTTTTTTTTTAGTTTTCAATTTATAAATGTTATTCGTGTGCAGACGCACATTCAGTGCAGCGACCCGACCGATGATCGTCACACATCGCACGTTGGGAAGAAGCGCAGCCTACCCGAGTTTAGCCGCAATTTAGCCTTATAGACCACTTTTACCCAGAAATGTAATATACTATTTTTAAAGCAATATTTCATTAAAAATTTGCTTTTCACACATAATTTTGCACAGAAAAAAAAATAATAATAATAATGAAAAAGAAAATTTCACTTATTATATGAAAAAGTTACACTGAGTCCACACTGGGATCCAATGGCACCCACTCACGATTTGCTTCTACCTTACTTCCTACCTGAGGACTAACTGACGACGCCAACCTATGTGACCTGTCCTCAGTTACCTAAAACGAATTTACATTGGGTCGAAACATCGATATTGATCTTTGTCTAAAAGGGACACTGAAATGAAAAAACGCTGGGGTCCAATGGCCCCCAGTGTGGACTTGTAGGGTTAATAACTTTTTAAAATGAAATTTCACGATTCAGGATGTACTCATACGTAGCAAAACTTCTGAGTTCAAAAAATTATTGTTCTGAATTTTCGAAAAATGAAGAAGAAAATTTTATTCCTGATTTTTCTGTTTGAAAATTAACTTGTGAAATAATAAAAATTTGACGCATGAAATAAGGTCGATAGGAGTTGTAGTTGTTCGGAAATAATCTTGTAGCTTCAAAATTTTACTCCGTAAAAAGGCTTTTATATAATTAACTGCAATACTGACTGATCTCGAACCTTTCAAAACGGAAATTCCTATCTCATAACTTGTGAATTATGGTTAAGATCATAGTAAATATGGCGACTTTTTCGAATGTTGTTGAGTGCTTTATTGACAGTCATGAAAAATATATAACCATTCGTCCGCGATAAGTGCAATAATTTTTAAAATGAAATGGTAATAAGTGCAATGTTTTCAAGAATCTGGTGTCCTGATTTCCAGACCAATTTCATCCATACTTCACTGTTCTTTGCACTGCTGTCAACTACATAGCAGAAGACGCTTTTTCGCTGACAAATTATTCCGAGACAGTTTAAAAACATGGAATTATCTCAGTTTCGTGTAAAGTTTATTCGACAAGGTTCATTTTTGTTGCAGCGAATCTTTCAACGGAAATCGATGTAAAGTTTATCTTCTGTTTTTTCTGTGCTGCAATCGTTTTTTATTTTGTTATAAACTCATTCTATTTATTATTTTATTTATTATTATGTTTGCAATTTATGTCGTCATAATATCATTTTTGGTCCTCCTAAATTACGTGTATAATCAATCTACCACTGCACTGTTAGAAATGGTTGCAATTATAGTATACACGGGCATATTAAATTTCCTATATGTTTACTAAATTCATTACACTTTGTAATTTTAGTATACTTACGTATACTAAATTTCTTTTATGAAGTTATATGTATACTAAATTTATTAAATGTACAGTAAGTATATTTCACGCATATGAATTTCATAGTTTCTCTATACTAAATTTCATATACGTGTTTACTATATTCAGCTGCGCAAGCGCGTTTCGATTTACGCGAGTCGAGCAACGTGGCCGGTGGCAGGCTCGTATGCCGCTGCATTTGTTTCAGTTCTTTGTAATGCTAAATGATTCGGCTTCTTTTTCCGAGGATCTGCGAAGTCTTCTCTTTAAAAAGTATGTTCAATTCATTAACGTAAATGTATCTTAACGATATGATTATTTGAAAATTAAAACTTTGTTCTTTAATTTCATTTTTCATCTGATCATGTTTACAGATGATGAAGACGGAACCCACGCAAAACGGAACGCGCCTACTGAATTTAGTATATGCGTATACTAAAATTAAGATCATGTATACTGAATTTACTATACGCGCATACTAAATGTCATGTACGTGCATACTAAATTCAGTATGTGCATATACTAAATTTACTGTGCGCAGGTACACTAAATTTAATTTCATGTTGTGCATTCTTGCTTCCATTACATGTATACTAAATCTAGTACAGATTTTTCTAACAGTGTGGTACACATTTTTCTTTTCCTTGGGTTCTATAAATTATTTTGATTTTCAAAATTCAGAATGTATCCTATAAGGTGTGAAATATGAATGTTCTAATCATAGAACTTGACTTGAAGTTCATACACGGATTAAATTCTCTGCATGAAGTCTGCCTCTTATTCCATTTTTATAGAAAGAACATAATGTTAACTGCCATCGTTTTTGATTTTATTATAAACTCATTTTGAGCTTCTGTTTTCGCTCTCTTGATCAATGTAAAAACGGAAAAACAATTGAATTTTTTTTCAATATTGCTCAATTTTGTTATAGTAGATCTTGACGCCCTTTCTTTGTTTAAAATGAAACTGTTTTTCTCTCTGTAGCAAGCATTGCATTCATGTTCTCAGCGATTATTGAAAAATGGTTTGTCATGACGATTTTCTGAGGAAACTTACGCTTCACAAGTAAATAATGTTTGTTTTCGGCTGCTTAGAAGTAGAGATAAAATGTCTATGTACAAACATGTGCGCGTGTTTAGCTTCAGACTTGGTTTCTTTATTGTCATTCGTGCCACTAACTAAAAACCTTGAATGTTTTAAAATACCTTTTACGACAATGACTCGGTAGATAACAAAAAAATAGTGCTAATAGAGTGAAGCGAACTATTTTATGTCAGGAAAATATTTTAAAAAACAAACATTATTACGTAAAAACGTGTGCTGCATATAGATTAAAAGAAACAAATTGATGACTAAATATTGTTGAAGCTAGAAAAACCGATATTTTACAAATATCATTTTTATTGAAAAGAGAAACGAAGAATCTGCTCAAATAATTCTCTAGAAAAAAATTTAAGCAAAATAGATTACAACATAAATGATAGTTGATATCAAACAAAAAATTGATAAAATGATGATTACACAATTGTGTCTCCCAACATAGTTTCATTGTATACAATCATAGTTTGGAAATTAATTCTAAACTCCATCAATAAAAAATGGAAAGATCTAAAACAACATAACTTTTCAGGAAAAAAGAAATTTTTTTTTTAATGCAGCTCTCAGTTTACGCATACAGTCGTCTTATTCTAAATTCAATGGTGAATTTTACAAACAAGTGTTTGGCTTCCCCATAGGCTCACCAATTTCTGCCACAGCTGCTAATATTTTAATAAAAAATATTAAAAAAGAAGCTTTAAATAATTTATATCACATCATCTTTTATTTCCGATATGACCAAATTAAAATTCACTATTGAATTAGCATAGGGAAACAAAATTAATTTTCTAAATTTAACACTTTTAATATGAAATAAGAAAATTTTAATAGAAAACCAATATGGTGATAATGTTGTCAAATTCACACACATAATTAAGAATTCAGTTTAAGTTGAAGGGCAGTGACAAAGAAAAAAAGTGTGCATAATAGAACTGATAATTTAATATTTATTATTACATTTTCCGTTTAAATAATTAATTTTCAACCAAGAAAAAGGGAATTTTCAACAAAATAGTTCAATTTTCAACCAAACGGATAAATCTTTGATCAAAAAATGAATTCTCAACCAAAAGTTTAATAGTTGATATTTCCACCAAAAATATTTTAATTTTTAATAAAAAACTATTGAATTAAACCAAAAATACGAATTTTCAACAAAAATGTGGAATTTGCAATCGAGAAAGATTTTTCAATCAATAGAGAAAAAAATATCTATTTCAAAATTTTGAAATTTTTTCAAGGAAAAAGTTGAATTTACAACCCAAAAATATGAATTTTCTGCCACATTTCTGCTACATTTTTTGTAAAAAAAATTAATTTTCGAAAAAAAAAATAAAAACGAAAGTTTAATAAAATTTGTTAAATTTTTAACCAAAGAAATGAACTTTCAACTAAAATGATGCCTCATCAATCGGAAAAAAAATTGTTAACCAAATAATTAAATTTTCAACCCAGAAGTTGAATTTTCTACTGAGAAAAAGACAAGTTTTCAACAGAATAGATTAATTTTCAACTAAAAAATATATTTTTTTCAACAAAAAATAGAATAGTTCAATTTTAAGTTAGAGAAATGAGTTTTTAACCAAATAAAATAAATTTTCAACCAGAAAAAAAATGGAATAGTTAAATTTTTAGTTACCAAAATTAAGTTTAAATTAAAAAAAAAACAACTAATTTTCAACCAAAGAAATGAAATTTCAACCAAAACGATTTATTTTCTACCAAAAAAGGATAATTTTTATTGAAATACATGAATTTTCAACCAAAAATTTCAATTTTTAATGGAATTTTCAACAAAATAGATAAATTTCTAACAAAAAATAAAATAGTTTTTTTTTAAATTAAAAAAATAAGTTTTGAACCAAATAAAATAAATTTTCAATGAAATATTTTAATTTTTAATGGATTTTGAATCAGAAAGATTATTTTTCTTCCAAAAAAGATTGATTTTTACCAATATACATGAATTTTCAATAAACAAGGTGAATTAGTCACCAAGAAGATTAATTTCCTTACAATAGTTACATTTTCAGCTGAAAAAAATTCAAAAAATGCTAACAAAATAGTTAAATTTTGAACAAAAAAAAAAAGTTTTTCAGTCGCTATTCACGATTAGCGAAAATCTTGAGACGAATTTTCAACAAATGAAGATTTTTCACTAAAGAAAGAAAATTTTACCTAAATTGTTGAACCTTCAAGCCAGAAGACGAATTTTCTCTACAAAAATTGAATTTAGAAACAAAAAAATGACTTCAGCAAAAAATTATTTTTCCACGAAACTGATGCATTTTTACCCAACAAAAATGGAATTTTAAACCAAGAAAATTATTTTTTTTCTGCCAAAACAGGAGAATTTTCAACTAAAAAAGGTCAATCTTAAAAAAATGGAAAAGTTACATTTTCAGTTAAAAAATAAATTTAAAACAAAAAAAGACTTTTCCACTGAATAGTTAAATTTTTAACCAAAGACATAAGCCTTTAATAAAAATAAAAAAATTTAAACAATGTAGTTTAAGTTTTACTCAAAGAGTTGAATTTTCAATTTAAAAAGATTAATTTTTAAGAAAATAGTTAAACTTTCAACCAAAGAGATGAATTTTCAACTAAAAATATAAATCTTCAAAAAAAAAAGATTTCCGAACAAAGTGATTCAACCAAATCTTTCAAATAAAATAGCCGAATACTCAAGCAAAAATAAATAATTTTTTAACCAAAAAATTGCATTTTTATACAAAAAAAAGAAATTTCTACCAAAGCCGATGAATTTATTATAAATCAAAAAGATAAATTAAAAAAAAATAGTTGAATTTTCTGTTAATTAAGATTTTAGTTGACTTTTCACGATCAAAATATGATCTTTTGAACAAAAAACAAGTTTCTACGAAAAAAATTAAATTTTCAATCCAAAAAGACGAGTTTTTACCCAAAAAGGGTGACTTTTTAACAAAATTGTTGAATTCTCTACCCAATAGTTGCATTTTTATCCAAAAAAGATGAAATTTCTCTTAAAACAGATTAATTTTTATTTAAAAATAAAAGAAATTTTTTAAAAATAGTTTAATTTTCATCCAAAAAAGCTTTCAGTTCATTTTTTAACATCAAAATATGAATTTTAAACAAAAAGTAAATTTTCTATGAAAATTTTGACTTTTTAACCAAATAGTTTTATTTTCAACCAAACAGTTTCATTTTTATCCAAGAAAGATGAAATTTCTCTTGAAACAGATGAATTTTCAATTAAAAAAAAAAACAGATTTTCAAAAAAATTGTTGAATTTTCATCCAGAAAAGATTTCAGTTCTCTTTTCAACACCAAAATATTAAATTTAACCAAAAACTAAATTTTCTACAAAATAGTTCAATTTTCAACCAAAAAGTATGTCTTTTCAACAAAATTGTTGAATTTTAAACTAAACAGTTGCATTTTTGTCCAAGAAAAATAAAAATTCTACTAAAAGAGGTGAATTTTTAAATCAAAAAGACAAGTTTTCAAAAAAAGATTGGAATTTTCATCCAAAAGGATTTCAGTAGACTTTTATACAGAAAAATACAAATTTTAAACAAAAAGTAAATTTTCTAGGAAATAGTTGAATTTTCAACAAAACAGTTGCATTTTCATCCAAAAAATATCCAATATTTCTACTAAAAAAAGATGAACTTTTAAATTAAAAAGACAAATTTTCAGAAAAATATTTTTCATCAAAAAAATATTTCAGTTGACTTATCAGCAACAAAATATGAATTTTAAACAAAAGGTTAATATTATACGAAAAGAGTGGAATTGTTAACCCAAAAAGACGAATTTTTAACAAAACAGTTGAATTTGCAAAAAAATGTCTTTTTAAGAAAATTGTTTTTTCAACCAAATAATAAAATTTATAACTCAAAAGATAATCTTTATATGTTACGTAATTTAAGTACGGTCCCTTATTGAAATTATTTTCCTCAAAATTCTAAATAATTTGTCTAATAAATCTTAGCATTGAGGAAATCATATCTGAAGGAATCGTATGCTAATTTTTTTAATTACTCTAATTAAAAAATGCTGTTTATAATTTTCTAAAGGAAGTTTTGAGTAAAAAATTAAGTCGACTTAAGTTGTTGTTGCGCCAAGATCTTCCGGTGAAACAATCAAGAAATAATTGAAGATCGAAATGGTATCTCGCGATACTTCACAGCATGAATTCTCCTATCGAAGTAATCCACTCAGACTCAAGGACTTTCGTAATGATCTGGTGGCAAGATCGATAAATTCGTTCAAAGTGAGGCATGCTGGTGCATTTAAGTTGAAATTTTTTATGATTTTATAGCCAGCCAATAGCGAGTACATAAATGCGGATCGATAATTTTTTGGTTGTCTACACCTTCAGGGTTACTACCAGACCTGGAAGACCTGGAAGACCTGGAAAAGTGAAAAAAATGAAAAAGTTCTGGAAAACCTGGAAAAGATATGGAATTTTGTTTCAATGACTAATTTTTTTAGTCACACACTCCTCTTAATCATTTCAGTACTTCAAGGAGAATTTTTATTTTGGAAATTGATTTTTCTACCAATCCAAATAATATTATAATTGTAGAATGATTTTTAATTTTATGATAATAATTTTTTATTTGCATCGCCAAAATTTTTGTAATTATTAACATTGTCTCAGGTTTTACGTACTTCTCACTGATCTTGAAAAATTTCAAAATTTTGGTAATCCCAATAGTCGGTAAACATTGTTTACCAAAAAATAGGGTCTTCTACGAGGGTAACGTTTTCATACAAAATTGCAGAAAATTATCGATTTGGGGTTCTACATTTTTCTATTCTTCCATAGTAAACTATGAAAAATTAGGGAAATGTAGAATCCAAAATCAACAGTTTTCTATATTTTTATCTGGAAACATTACCCTCGTAGAACACTGCAGTTTTTTGTAAACAATGTTTCCAGAGATTTTAGATTTCCTAAGTTTTGGAATTTCTTGATTCTTACAAATTCCTAGAAATTATTTCCACCAGGTTATGTAAAAGGTTTTTCAATAATTATTGAATTTTAAACAATTCTCGCTAATATTATTATAAAATCAGAGTATCTACCGGATGGATTATTTTTAATTTCCGGGTTTTTTTTGGTCTGGTAATGGTTCTTCTTTTTGAAATTTCCATGTGCTAAGAATTTTAATTCTTTCGGAAAATCCTCTGTCTTATCTCAGGATTATAGTTCTTTTTGAAAATTTCCGGTTCCGATTGAGAATGGAGATATAATTTCTTCGAAAAACTCCCGGTTCCGGGTTAAAATTGTATTTTTTTTCAAAAATTCACTGTTCCTAGTAGGAATTACAATTTTTCTTGAAAATTTCCTCTTCCATCCAGGACTATAGTTCTTTTGGAAAATTCCTTGGTCCATATCTGAATTATGATTTTTTTTAAATTCTCAGATCCAATTTAGAATAACATAATTGTTTCAAGTCATAAATATAATTCCTCTGGAAATTTTCCTCTTCCAAGTAAGAATTATAATTCTTTTGGAAAATTCCTTTTTCCAGATCGAAATTAATTTTTTGTTTGAAAATCCTCTGATCCAATTTAAAATTACATATAATTGCTTCCGGAAATTCCCTGATCAGAATTAGATACATCCACCAAAATCATTGGTTCCAAATCATAATAAAATGAAAAATCCCGCTCACTGAATAAAATTTCCTGTCATTTGCCGATTTTCTGGTCAGATAGTCGAGAATTAGCTTCAATAAGAGTATGCATGCACCAGCAAGAAAAGTTTCCTTTCTCCCGTCTTATGTTTTAAATTATCTCATGAAACGATAACGTTTTCCGTGTCAATGGACATTATGCAAGAGCCACGTAAATTAACGCACTTTCTCAGTTATCTATTGTGGCATAGTTATTATAATTTCTTGGTGTATTAAAAAAAAATAATACGACTTTGGTGCCAGGCATTACACAATGTCCACAACAACATTCATGCCATTATTAAACAAATCTAATATGCCAGATCCAAGATCAGGGTTGCTACAGAAGTCCGATTTCAAAATTCTATGACTTTTCCAGGGTTTTCAGGTCTTCTTAGCTGATTTTAATTGATGATGACCAAGTAAGAATTTAATTAGAAGATATTGGATTTTCTTGGTATGTTCATGTGAATTGATGTTGACCAGGTAAGAATTTAATTAGATGATGTATTTTGTTGGCATACTTGACCATTGTGCCAACAAAATCCAACATCTTCTAATTAAATTCTTTCTAAATTTTAAATTCTCATTAAAAATTCTTAATTATAACAATGAAACAAACCAACTATGCGTATGGGTTCTTACAAAGGAATTGATTTTGATTTCGAACAGGGAATTCATTACTCTGGATTGCATAGAATTACTCTGCATTACATAAAAAAGATTACTTTTTAACAAAATTGATTAATTCAGATTACAAGTAGATTACTTTAGATTTCAAGTTGATAACTGAGCCGCCGGATGTAATAACCCGCCCGACGCTCGAAAACATATAAAAGCCCGATGGTCTCAAAAATGTTCAAAGTCAAAAAATCAATTTTTTGAAAATGTAGAAATGTAGAGAATAAGGGAATGAAACTTTTTCCTATAAGCATTTTTTTGCCAAATGTTTATTTTTAATAGTAAAAATGAAATATTGAAAAAAAATTCTTTCTGAGTTAATTAAGTTTTAAAACTTAAATCGTTCTAAATCGGCCAAATATTATTGAAATGAATTTGCAGGACACGTTTAAAATACTCTAGCGATGCCTAGGAAATCATGAAAAAGTTAAAAATCGCTTATTGGTAAATATTGTTTAATTGCAAAATGAGGTCAATCGATAATTGTGTTTTCTTGGTTTCGCCGGCAAAAATGATCTAGGAATGAAGTTTTTTGGAAAATCTCATATCGAAACGTTGAAAATTTACTGAGATATGCAGATTTGGAAAAAGTACTCGTCGTCTGCGCGCGCAGACTGAACTTCGAGAACGCTGCCTGACAGAGCAGTCCTCGCGACGCATAAGCTAACAGCGCGGGCAGACGTCGAGTACTTTTTCCAAATCTGAATATCTCAGTAAATTTTTAACTAATCGATATGAGATTTTCTAAAAAATTCAACATTGCTGAACAAATCACTCACTGGAAGTTTTTTGAAAGTCAAAGTTACCTAAATACTTTTTACCGGCGAAACCAAGGAAACACAATTATCGATTGACCTCATTTTGCAATTAAACTTTATCAAAAAATAAGCTATTGTTAACTTTTTCATGATTTCGTAGGCATCGATAGAGTATTTTGAATACGTCCTACAAATATGAACTCATTTCAATAATATTTGGCCGAGTTAGAACGATTTAAGTTTTAAAACCTAATTAAATCAGGAAGAAACTTTTTTTCAATATTTTGTTTTTATTATCAAAAATAAACGTTTGATAAAAAAAAAATCCTGAGAAGAAAAAGTTTTACTTCCTTATTCTCTACAATTGTACATTCTCAAAAAAGTGATTTTTTCGATTTTGAAAATTTTCTTTTCTTGAGAGGATCGGACAATTGACCCGCCGGATGCAATAACCAGCCCGACGTTCGAAAACGCGTAAAAATATTGTCCAATCGTCTCAAAGAACAAAAATCTTCAAAATCGAAAAATCAGTTTTTTGAAAGCGTAGAATTCTAGATAATGAGGAAGTAAAACTTTTTCTTGTTAGGATTTTTTTTGCCAAACGTTTATTTTTAATAATAAAAATGAAATATTGAAACAAAGTTTCTCCCTGATTTAATTAAGTTTTCAAACTTAAATCGTTCTAACTTGGCCAAATATTATTGAAATGGGTTCATATTTGTAGGACGTATTCAAAATACTCTAGCGATGCCTAGAAAATCATGAAAAAGTTTACAATCGCTTATTGTTTAATAATATTTAATTGTAAAATGAGGTCAATCGATAATCGTTGAAAATTTACTGAGATATGCAGATTTGGAAAAAGTACTCGACGTCTGCCCGCGCAGACTGAACTTCGAGAACGCTGCCTGACAGAACAGTCCTCGCGACGCATTAGCTAACACAGCGCGGGCACACGTCGAGTACTTTTTCTAAAGCTGAATATCTCAGTAAATTTTCAACGATTCGATATGAGATTTTCCAAAAAACTTCATTCAACATTATTGAACGACGTTTTCGAGCGTCGTGGATTACTTCAGATTACAAGTGGATTAGTTTAGATTAGAACTCGATTAATCCAGATTATAACTCGATTACAAGTGGATTACGCCGGATCGCAAGTGGATTACTTTAGATTACAAGGGGTTTCTTTAGATTACAAGTGAATTACTATAGATTACAAGTGGTTCACTTTACGTTACAAGTGGATTAATTCAGATTGCAAGTGAATAACGGCGGATTTGAACTGGATTAATCCAGGCTAGAACTGGATTACTCTGGATTAAAAGTGTATTATTCCAGATTCCACGTGGATTACTTTAGATTACAAGTGTATTACTCCAGAATGTTTTTTTAGTATATGATTTGAGTTTGAGTTGACACGTTTTTATCAGTAGTTGTAATCAAAATCGCATGCGTTTCTGAAGAAGCTAAAATGTCACAAGTGCGAACACGTGCGAACAATAGTCCTGTCATTTACTGGGCATTCCTTTTGGACTCAGGGTCCAGGCCGTGTCCAACTGGATTATTCTTCTTGAGCTCTGGGAACGACAGCGTTTGTCGGTAAAAATAAAACTATGTGAAAACTGTGAAAGACTTTCTTATTTATTTGGGAGGCAAATTTAGAAAAATAAATTCAGAAAAATTTACTAATTTTTTTAGAGTTGTACTTTAAAATTAGGAAATTTGCCCAGTAATAGATTTAGAAAAGTTTCATAATTTATTTAGAAATTGTACCTTGAAAATAGGAAATTTTCCAAAAATAGATTCAGAAAAATTTCCTAATTTATTTGAAAATTGTACTTTAAAATTAGGAAATTTTGCCAAAAATAGATTCGCAAGAATTTCCTAATTTATTTGATAATTGTACTCTCAAATTAGAAATTTTTTCAAAAATAAATTCGGAACTTTAAAATTAGGAAATTTTTTCGAAAATAAATTCGAAAACATTTCTTCTTTGTTGGAGAATTGTACTTTAAAATTAGGAAATTTTCCAAAAATAAATTCGGAAACTTTCTTATTTATTGGGGAATTGTACTTTAAAATGAGGTAATTTTCCAAAAACAAACTCAGAAAAATCTCCTAATTCATTTGGAATTTTTTTTTTTAAATGAGGAAATTTTCCCGATACTTAATTTACGAAAGTTTCCTAATTTATTTAAGAATTGTACCTTAAATTGTACCTTGAAAATAGGAAATTTTTCAAAAATAAATTCAGAAAAACTTCCTAATTTATTTGGGAATTGTACTTTAAAATTAGGAAGTTTTTCCAAAAATAATTTCGGACAAATTTTATAAATGATTTGAGAATTGTACCTTAAAGTTAGGAAATTTTTCCAAGAATAAATTCAGAATAATTTCCTAAATTATTTGAGAATTGTACTTTAAAATTAAGAAATTTTTCCAAGAATGAATTCAGAAAAATTTCTTAATTTACTTGAGAATTGTATCTTGAAAAAATTAGGAAATTTTGCAAAAATAAATTCAGACAAATTTCCTAATTTATTTGGAAATTCTACCTTAAAATTAAAACATTTTTCCAAAAATAAATTCGGAAACTTTCCTATTTATTTGGGAATTGTACTTTAAAATGAGGAAATTTTGCAAAAATAAATTCAGAAAAATTTCTTAATTTTTTTGAGAGTTGTACTTCAAAAATTAGGAAATTTTCCAGATTATAGATTTAAAAAATTTTCCTAATTTATTTGGTAATTGTACTTTAAAATTAGGAAGTTTTTCCAAAAATAAATTCGGACAAATTTCCTAAATTATTTGAGAATTGTACCTTAAAATTAGGAAATTTTTCCAAGAATAAATTCAGAATCATTTCCTAAATTATTTGAGAATTGTACATTAAAATTAAGAAATTTTTCCAAGAATGAATTCAGAAAAATTTCTTA
>CAKNYM010052579.1:130768-158598 GCA_932195095.1 Andricus curvator
GTTAAATATTTTGTTAAGAAATGTTTTTCAGTCAATCAATCAAAAGAATTCAGAAAATATTTATAAACAAACACTGCAGATTGGAACGAATTATGATTTTAGTGTCTCTATTTAAAAATTTTTTAATTAAAATTGAAAAGAAATATATTTTATCATGAATAATTGTATGCAAAATGAGCATGAGAAATATTCACAATTAAAAAAACAGAATTCCAAACTACCTCACTTTTCGGCTGATTTTTAGAGACAAAAATAACTAAATGAAAAAAGAGGGAGAAAAAGAGAAAAAGTCAACCAAAACTAAACTCTCACTTTTTCCTTTCTCCGTCTTTTTTATACTATTTTTTATACTATTTTATTTTTTATTTTTTTTTATACTATTTTTTATACTACTAGTTTTGGGGCCAATTTAGACCCCCTCATCAGGGATTATTTATAGGAAAACTACAAGGTCTGATTAATAGATTCTTATTCTTAATTTTGCATTCATTAGTGAAAAAATGGCAAAGATGTAAATATTAAATATAAAAAGGGCTATCAATTGAATTATTATGAATCCTGATAAAAATTGCAATTTAGCTAAAATTGCTAGTTTTTAATTAAAAATTTTGATCTTTTTTGTTGAAATATCGAACTGTGTGTTATTTTTTTCCATGAGGATTTACCTTCTTTGGTTGAAATTCGGTTCAAAGTTGACCAATTTTTGTTAAAACTTTATTTTTTTGTTGAAAATTCGTCTTGTTTGGTAGAAATTCCCTGGTGGAAAAAATGTTTAAAAGAAAGTACAATATTTCTATAACTAATTTTTTGTTAAAACATGTACTTTGTTGTGAAAAATGGACAAAATTTAACAATTCAATTCAATTAAATTCAATTGCTATTATAATAAATCACATTGAACTGTAGTTCGAATATTGAAAATTGAACAATTATTGATTTTACAGGACGATTCTGAATCTATTAAAAATGAAGCAAGTTACAGATTTTAATATTAAAAATATAAATCTTTTCATTTGAAAGCCTCAGTAGTTAAATAACTGTAAACTTTTAATTGAAACTTTATAAACTATTCTTAATTGTGAAATAATTTCAAATTAACAAATTTATAATTAAACGCTCTTATTCAATTTCAAATCCTATTCAAATATTGTTTAAATCTAAAATATTCCATTTTTAACCATTTAATTTAAATTTTTTTAATCAATGAATACTTTTCTGGGCTATTTAGCAATATTTTACTTTCCATTTAAAATGGGCAATTATAAATCAAATATTAAAAACTGAAGAATTTTAAATTGCAATATTTGAAATAGAAAGCCTTGAATCGTTAATATTTCAGAGTGTTAAATTTAAGCTTTGAACGTTACAATTTTAATTAATTGTCCCATTTAACAAATTCCTAATATGTAAGTGAAATTATTGAATTTTGATGCATAAATAACAATTGAACAATTATCAATTTAGAAAAAATTTGAGTTAGTTTAAGAGATATTTACAAGTTTTGAGAAGATCCAAACTTCATTTAAAGCTGGAAAAGATTTCGAGAAATAAAATTTTGAAGCTTTTTAAGGATCTTCAAGGGTTTTAAGAAAACAAAATGATTCTTAAGTTTGCTGAGAAGATTCACAATTATTTTTTATACTGAAAAATTAATATTAAGAGCAAAATTAAAAAAGATTGAAAACAATTTTTTTGATTAATCAAACAATTAAACAATGATTAATTTGTAGAATAATTAAGTAAGTTTGAAATATATTTAGAAGTTTTGAAAAGATTCCAAAATAATTTACACCGTGAAAAAAATTTAAAAACATTGAAAACAGAATGCAGATATTCTAAAATTCCGAACAAAAAAGTTATAAGCATTTTGAAAGGTTTTAAATGAATAAAAAATTCGTATCAAAATTCCTAGAAAAACTAACAGTATACTTTTTTAGTTAATTTTAAAAGAATATTTGATATAATTTTCAAAAAAGAATCAGGATGATTTTAAGGAAATTTTTGTACTTTTGAAGGATTTTCGAAAAATTGTAGGAAAAATGTAAGTTGCTTAAAATTATATAAATTTTTGCTTCCTTATAGAGAAAGCTTTGTAATGGTAACATTTTCAAAAAAATTTAAATTCATTTAATTAAACCTTCCTCAATTTAAAAATGTCTAATACAATGTTCTAAGCAGTTCTCCGGCTGTGTGTGTGTGTGGATGTGTGTGTGGATATGTGTTTGGATGTCACGCTTTTTTGTGAACATGATCACTAGAAAATGGTTGCAGATAAATTGCTGAAATTTGGAGGACTTATTTTCCTCACTAATATCTTGAAACTGACCGAAGGATTTCTAAAAATATGTATTGAATTTTTTTTTTCAGCACTCAATAATATTTGAAAACACGGTTTTTTTATAGTAAAACTTTGTTCACTAACATAATTCAAAGTTGATGCAAGAAACGGAAAGATGTGTTGATTTGAGTCGAATCGATTGACCTATAATATTATTATATTTTATTGAAGAGTAAGGAAGCTAATGGTACTGCATAATATTTGAAAATACGGTTCTTTATAGTAAAACTTTTTTCTTCAACATAATTCAAAGTTGATGCAAGAATATAAAAGATTCCTTTGTTTCGAAACGAAACGATAGACCTACAATATTAATACATTTTAGTAAATAGTAGGGAAGTGATGGTAATTTATATATTTTGAAAATCGGTTTTTTATAGTAAAACTTTTTTCGTTAACATAATTCAAAGTTGACGCAAGAAACAAAAGATGTGTTGATTCGAGTCAAATCGATTGACCTATAATATTAATACAGTTTATTGAAGAGTAAGGAAGCTATGGTACTGCATAATATTTGAAAAATCTGTTTTTTATAGTAAACCTTTTTCCATTAGCATAATTCAAAGTTGATGCATGAATGTAAAAGATTCCCTGGTTCGGGACGAATCGACTAACCTATAATATTAATACATTTTATCAAAGAGTACGGAAGTTATGGTAATTTATATATTTTTAAAATCGATTTTTATACTAAAAATTTTCTCATTCTCATAATTTAAAGTTGATGCGAGAATAGAAAAGTTGTGTTGATTCAAGACGAATCGATTGACCCATAAGCATTGATACATTTGATTGAAGAGTAAGGAAGTATGGTAATGCATAATATTTGAAAAATCGGTTTTTTATAGTAAAACTTTTTCCATTAGCATAATTCAAAATTGATGCAAGAACGGAGAATATTCCTTGATTCGAGGCAAATCGAATGATCTACAATATTAATACACTTTATCGAAGATGAAGGAAGTTATGCTCATTTATAATATTTGAATCATCTGTTTCAAACAGAAAAACTTGTTTCATCGACATAATTCAAAGTTGACGCATGAATAGAAAAGACTTTTTGATCATAAATTTTCAAGTAGAATAATTCTGACAATTTTTGTAAAGAAATCATAAAGCTGGGAAATAAAGCGAGAGAACTTTTCCCTTCCCTTTTCCAGCTCGAAAAATTATCATTTCGAATACAAAATTTGATTTGTCTGATTTGTCTTTGTATTTAAAAAATGGTTTGTATTATTTTGAAGCACCATATAATTAAAAATACAAACAAAGTGGAAACACTCGAGATCGAATTCACAGCTAGTTTTTTTTGGTCCTTCTAACCGCCCGAGATATTTTGTAGCCCTAATTTAGGTAGCCCTGACGGTTCGGCTGGTGGCATCCGAAGAGGAATCCTGAACAGTGTCAAAACACGTGAATTGGACCCAACTTCCCCTGACTTTCCAGAGGGCACAATATGGATCCCACTCTGTTGTCCCTTCTCCCGAGAGAAGGATCAAAGTTCGAAGGGGTCTTGAACAATCACGGGGATCCCTTTTGAAGACCGCATTCATTTTTCGAGAGCTCCTATTGAACTTTGACTCTCTAATAGGGTAATACATTTTCGGCATGTTTTATCTCAATCGGATCATCACCCAGAGGTCAGAAAATGCATCAAAGACTAGGGGGAATTTCTATGATTCAAATGATGATAGTCACATAATCGGAATGTTTTATGTAGTCGTCGAACAAGTTGTGCGTTAACATTTAACAGCAGGAGATTTTTTTTATGATACTGGGCCCTAGGGGAATGAATCATTTTTAATAACATTGATGCGGGTACTGTATTAAATGCCCATAGATTGCTTTATATTTTTAACATTACAAGGAGAAATATTGTATTTTCCACAAAATAGATGGATTTTGAACCAAATAGTCGAATTTTCAAGGAAAAAGATGTATTTTCAACCGAAAGTAGAAAGATTTAATTTTCAAGTAAGTAGTTCAATTTTCAACAAAAAAAGATGAATTTTTAAAGAAAAATGTGACAAAAAAAGTATTTTTATTTTAAATAAAAAAGAGCTGAGTTCATTAAAAAATACGAATTTTTAACCAAATATTCTGGAATCGTCAACCAAGACAGTTGCATTTTTAACTAAAAAAGATTAAATTTTTATTACCCAAAGGCATCAATTTAAAAAAAAAAGAATTTTTAACCAGAGATTATTTTTTAACTAAAGAAAGATTTTTTCAGTAAAAAAAAGAAGTACAACGATTTGTTGAATTTTCTTCCAAAAATGGAACAGATAAATTTTCCGTTAGAAAAATTATTTTTGAACAAAAAAAAACGAATTTTCAACCAAAGACTTATTTTCAAATATAATGATGAATCATTATCGAAACCAATTTTCTACCAAGAAAGAGGAATTTTCAACGAAATAATTGAATTTTTACCCCAAAAAAGATGAATTTTCAACAAAACATTCAAATTTTCAACCCAGAAAGATTTTTCATATTTGCTTGTCTGAAAAATCTGTTAAAAATTTTTTTTCAACCAAATTGTTGAATAATCACATCAAAAAGACAAATTTTCTACAAAAAGAGAGGAATTTCTAAAGAAAGAATTGAATTTTCAACCAAAAAATATTAATTTCCAACAAAAGATTTGCATTTTCAACCAAGAAACATTTTTCAGACAAACAAGAAAAACAATTCAACCAAATTTCTAATTAACCAAACTAGAAAGACGAATTTTTCTTCAAAGCAGTTGCTTTTTCAACCAAAGATAGAATAATCAAATTTTCAGTTGACAAGTTAATTTAAAAAAACGAGGATTTTTTAACAAATTAATTAAGGTTTCAAATTTAAAAAATTAATTAAAAAAAAACGATTTTGAACCAAAGATATAAATTTTTATATAGAATGATTAATCTTTAACGAAAGCAATTAATTTTCTACCAAGAAAGAGGAATTTTCAACGAAAGAATTGAATTTTCACCCAAAAAAGATGAATTTTCAACAAAGCATTTCAATTTTCAACCCATAAATATTTTTCAGATTTACTTATCTGAAAAATCTTAAAAAAAAAATGCAATCAAATTGTTGAATAATCAATTCGAATTTTCTACAAAAAGAGTTGGATTTTCATCCAAAAATGGAACACAAAAATTTTCAGTTAGAAAAATTAATTTTGAACATAATAAACGAATTTTTAACCAAAGAGATAAATTTGTACATAGAGTGATTAATCTTTATCGGAAGCAATTGAATTTTCAACGAAAAAAGATTTTTCAGACAAACAAGAAAAACAATTCAACCAAATTGTTAATTAATCAAGCCAGAAAGACGAATTTTCTACAAAACAGTTACGTTTTCAACCAAAAAAAAAGAATATTCAAATTTTCAGTTGAAAAGTTAATTTTCAAAAAAAAAGGAGGAATTTTTAACAAAATAATTAAGTTTTCTGTTAAATTAAATTAATTTTCAATAACAAAAAAAAAATAATTTTCAACCAAAGAGATACATTTTTATATAGAATGATGAATCTTTATCGAAAACAATCAATTTTCTACCAAGAAGGAGGAATTTTCAACAAAAGAATTGAATTTGTACCCAAAAAAGAAGAATTTTCAATAAAGCATTTAAATTTTCAGCCCAGAAAGATTTTTCAGATTTGCTTATCTGAAAAATCTTTCTTAAAAAAAAATTCAACTAAATTGTTGAATAATCAAGTGGAACAGAAAAATTTTCTGTTAGAAAAATTAATTTTAAACTAAAAAACGAATATTCAATTAAGGAGATAAATTTTCAAATAGAGTGATGAATCTATGGCCACAATAATTAATTTTCTACAAAAAGAGAGTCATTTTCAAAAAAACCATTGAATTTCCAACCAAAAAAGATGAATTAAAAAAAAATAGTTGAATTTTCAGTTGGAAAAATTAATTTTGAAAATCAGAAAAACGAATTTTCAACCAAAAAAATAAATTTTCATATAGAATGATGAATCTTTAACCAAAGCAATTAATTGTCCACCAAAAAAGAGGAATTTTTAACGAAAGGATTGCATTTTCAACCAAAAAATATGATTTTTCAACAAAAGATTTAAATTTTGACCAAGAAAGATTTTTTGGACAAGCAAGAAAAAAATGTAATCTAATTGTTAAATAATTAAGTCAAAAGGTCGAATTTTCTACAAAAAAGTTTCGTTTTTAAAAAAAATATAATAATTACATTTTCAGATGCAAATTTAATATTGAAAAAAAAACAGGAATTTTCAAAAAAATAGTTGAATTTTCAGTTAGAAAAATTAATTTTGAAACACAGAAAAAAGAATTTTCTATCAAAGAAATAAGAGGGAATTTTCAACAAAAAGATTGCATTTTCAACCAAACAAGATGAATTTTCAACAAAAGAATTAAATTTTTTACCAAGAAAGATTTTTTACTCGAGAAAAAAAAATGTCAACCAAATGATTGAATTTTCATTTAAGAAACTTACTAATTTTCTACAAGACAGTTCAATTTTCAACCAAAAATGGACATTTTTCATTTTCATCTAAAAAAATGGAATTTTCAACAGAAAAGATGAATTTTCAACCAAAAATGGAATTGTTGAATTTTCATTGAAAAAAATGCATTTTCAACTAAGGAAACAAGTTTCCAACAAAATATCTAACTTATAAACTAAAGAGATTTCTAACTAAAATTGTGAATCTTCAACTGGATTTTCAACCAAAAATCGAATGTTTAAATCTTCAGTTAGAAAATTTGATTTTCTATTTAAAAAACGAAAACAAATTTTCAACCCAATATTTGAATTTTTCACCAAAGAGATAAATCTTCAACTAAAAAAATGAATTTTTAACAAAATAGTTAAATATTAAACCACAGAATTGAATTTTTAACTGAAATCAGGAATCTTCAGCTGAAAAATATAAATTCCTAGTTTCAAAAAGTTAATTTTGACCCAAAAATAAAACTAATCATGAATCTTTGCCTGGAAAAGTTCAATTTTCAGTTTCAAAATTATTCTTCAACCAAAAAAGTGAATTTTTAACATAATAATTGAATTTTCAACCAAAAGGATGCATTTTTTTTAACTCTACTAATGAATCTTCGACCAAAAAAAAAAATATAATTTTTGAAAAAGGAGTTACACTTTCATCCAAGTATTTAAATTTTCTACTAGAAAAATGAGTTCTCAATGAAAAATGTAATAATTGATATTTCAAACAAAAAAAATTTATTTTAATAAAAAAAAGTTGAATTTAACCAAAAAAGAAGAATTTTCTATAAAACAGTTGTATGATCAACCAAGAAAGATTCTGCACCCAAGAGAAAAAAATTTCAACCAAATTGTTGAATTTTGAAGCCAAAAAGGGGAATTTTTTTAGGAAGCAGTTCAATTTTGAACCCGCAAATATGAACTTTCAACAAAAAATTTATTTTTTAACTAAATAAATTAATTAATACACCGTATTAAGACCATTTTCTTTTATGTTACAGGTGAGTTCACTTTCCAAGAATTTATTTCGAAGCATGTGAGTTTTGAGTAAGTACAACAAGAAAAATAAATATCTTCCTGTTTCTTTTTTTTTTTTTAATTATTCAAAACCTTTGAAAAACTTACGAAATTCCGCCTTGAATATCCCCTAATAGAGGTATTTCTGATATTTTTAAAAGAATATACAACGTGAGAGGTTTTTGAAAAAAATTCAAGAATTTATCGAATTTTGTACCTCAACTTCAATTTATGATATCACCTAGGAAAGTTATAGAAAAAATCTGAAATCTATAACAAACACTCCTTGAAGTCTTGTCTTTAATTCAAGCCGTTCCAACTTAAAAAATCTTTTTTGGTTCCCGAGATATGACTAAAAATGTTCAAGCGTCTCTGTGTCAAGTGACCGGTTCGGTGATCGCCGAGAATTTCTCAGATTTTGTATCTTAACTTTAACTCGTGCTGTGACTTAGGAAACAAGTGGAAAAAAATTGAAATTTGCAGGATGTAATCTCTGAAATCTTATCTTTAATTTAAGCTGATAAAACTTCAAAAATCTTCACGGGTTCCCAAGATATGACAAAAAACGTCCAAGCGTCTCTGCGTCGGGTTTCAGTCGGCTCTCGCGGCCGACAGCGGTGTTTGCCGACTGAAACCCGACGCATACACCAGATACGCTTGGAAGTTTTTTATCAGTTCTCGGGAACCCGTGAAGATTTTTGAAGTGTTGTTGGCTCAAATTGAAGATAAGATTTCAAAGATTACGTCCTCTCAACTTCAGTTTTTTTCACATTTTTCCTAACTCACAGCACGAGTTGAAGTCAAAGTACAAAATTTGAGACATTTTTTAATTTTATTTTTAAAACTCCTCACCTCGTATACTCTTTTCAAGAAATCAAAAATATTTATATTGGGGGTCATTCGACGCGGAATTTCATAAGCTTTCTAACAAGTTTTCAAAAAAGTTTCTCGAATTTTTTTTGAACGAGTTATCATGTTTGAAACTCAGGAGTAATTTTTAGTATCGCTCACACTTTTCCCATATTCTCCTCTTTCCCCCTTTTTAAAGAATATCCTGTTTTAAAGAAATTTCCCCTCTTTCTTTATTTTTCGTTTAAATTTTTGTTTTGGTTGAAAATTCTACTATTTGGTTGATCAATTATACTTTTTGTTGAAAATTAAAATTTTTTGCTTGAAAATCCAACTACCTGGTTGATAAATGAACTATTTTATTGAAAATCCATTTTTTGGTGAATATTCAACATGTTAATTGATAATTCGTCAAATTGATCTTTTCTATATGAAAATTCAACTATTTTTCGGAAAATTCGTCTTCTTTGGTTGAATTCAACTGTTTTTTTATTTCAAATTAAAATAGTTTTTTCATTAATTACAGGTTTCGTTTAGAATTCTTCTTTTCGATTTGAAAATTCAACTGCATTGTAGAAATTTCGTCTTTTTGGTTTCAAAATTCAACAATTTAATAGAAAATTAAACTATATCTTTGCAAATCACCTTTTTTGGTAAAAAAATGCAACTGTTTGGTTGAAAATTCACCTTTTTGGGTAGAAAATTAATCTTTGTTTTTGAAAAATTTATCTTTTCAGCTGTGGATTGAACTCTTGTTAAAAAATCGTTTTCTAGTTCAATTTAAAATCGTTTTTTTGTTGAAAATTAATTTTTTAAACAGAAAATGTAACAAATTCAATTTTTGGTTGAAGCCCTATCCTTTTTAGTTGAAACATATCTTTTTTAGTTAAAAATTGAACTATTTTAGTCGAAAATTGAACTATTTTGTTTAAAATTAAACTATTTTTTTAAATTAACTACATGTTAGAAAATTAACTTTTTTGTTAAAAACCCATAGTTTTGGGTGGAACATTCATTAAAGAAAATAAATCTTTCAGTAGAAAATTCGTCTTTTCCATTCAATTCAACTATTTTTTATTTAAAATTTCACTTCTTGGTTGAAAATTTTACTACTTGGTCTACTAATACTTGCTAGAGAAAATTAATCTTCTTGGTGAAAAATTCATTAAAAAACAAAAAAAACACTTGGTCGAAAGTTCAAATGCTTTGTTCAAAATTCATTCTTTTTGTTAATAATTTATCATTTTGGTTAAAAATTCATCAGTTTGGCTAAAAATTTACTTATTTTGTTTCAAATTAATTTTTTTAGGTCAATTATTCTTTAGGTTTAAAACTCAACTTTTTTTGGTTGAAAATTTTGTATAAAAAAAAAATAAATAAATAAAAAATTTAATTATATGAAAAATAAAAAAAAATAAAGATAAATAAAATTAAAATAAAATTTGTTCAGAAAATTATTTATTTTAATTGAAAATTTATCTATTTCTTTCCTGGTTATTCAACTACTTGGTTGAAACTCAACCTACTTTGTTAAAAATTCATTTTTTTTTGGTTGATGAATTAGAATTTTTGTTGGAGATCCACTCTTTGATTGAAAATTTAACTATTCTCCTTTAAATGAATTTTTTTAAAGACAATTCTTTTGTAGGATTAAAATTCAACTTTTTTAGGTGGAAAATTAATCTTCTTGATTGAAAATTCAAAAAATGGGTTAAAAATTGAACTACTCTGTTAAAAATTTGGTATAAAAAAATAAAAATAAAAAAATAGAATAAAATGAAAAATAAAGCAATAAAAAAATAAAAAAATTTCAGAAAAATAATTATGTTAATTGAAAATTTATCTATTTCATTTTTGGTTATTCAATTACTTGGTTGAAACTTTACCTGCTTGGTTAAAAATGCATAGTTTTTTTGGTGATGATTCAGAATTTTAGTTTGAAATTCATCTCTTTGGTTAAAGATTTAACTATTTTGTTTTAAATTAATTTTTTGAATCAGTTCTTTTTTAGGTTCGAAATTCAACTTTTTTTAGTTGAAAATTAATCTTTTTGGTAGATAATTTAAAAACTTTGTTAAAAATTCATTTTTTTAATAAAAATTTTGTACCCAAAAAAATAAAATTTTCTCAGAAAATTAATTATGTCAATTGAAAATTCATCTATTTTATTGTTGGTTGTTCAACTCTTCAGTTAAAAATTTAACTATGTGATTGCAATTTTTTCCTAAATTAATTTTAATTTCAGATAATTTAACTTTTTCATTTTTGCTTGATAATTGACATTTTTTAGTTGAAAATTAAACTTATTGGGTCATTTTAATTGACCGTCATCGAATCCCCATTATTTCAATCAGTCAAAATTGACTTCGAATCAGTCACTTTTGACTGATTCAAAATAAGAGTGTAGGGGAGAGTGTGGCTAAGTCGACACTTTTTTTTAAACTCTTTTTTCAATTTAATTTTTTTTTTTCATTCATTGATTTTATGGTTCGAATCCCAGCGCAGCTAGAGAGATTTTTTTCACAACTTATAAAATTAATAATCAATATTTAAAACAAAAATATTTATTTTAGACCATGTAGACAAAAAACATTAACATCATATTATTTACAAAAAAATTTGTTTGACAACGTATTAGGTATGGTTGGATTGAGAATTTAGTTGGCTACAAAATGTTACTGATGATTTTGCACTACGATGCTTTGTTTATCAATTATTAGAAAAAAATTTAAGTGATGGAAAATCTGTGGAGCGAAAAATCATAGGGCTTAGCCGACACCCCTGGGGCTACGTCGACACTTGACTATAATTTTTGAAGAAAGAAAAGGACACATTTAAAAAAATTTTATTATTACAGCCAACTAAATTCTCGATCCAACAATACCTAATACGTTGTCAAACAAAATTTGTCGTAAACTGTGTCATCTCATGCAGAATGCCACGAAACTTTCTCGATAAAGTAAGGGCATTAGGGCCTACTTTCATTTAAAAGGACCAAGTGCACATGGTTTATATTTAAAAAAAAGCAAGTGTCGGCTTAGCCCCACTGTCGACTTAGCCCAATTGTCGATTTCGCACCATTGTCGACTTAGCCTAATTGTCTACTTAGCCTAATTGTCGACTTAGCCCAATTGTCGACTTAGCCCGATTGTCGACTTAGCCTAATTGTCGACTTAGCCCCACTGTCGACTTAGCCTCATTGTCGACTTAGCCCTACTGTCGACTTAGCCCCATTGTCGAATTAGCCTCATTGTCGACTTAGCTCTACTGTCGACTTAGCCTCGTTGTCGACTTAGCTCCATTGTCGACTTAGCCCCATTACCGACTTAGCCTCATTGTCGACTTAGCCCCACTGACGAGTTAGCTCCATTGTCGACTTAGTCTCATTGTCGACTTAGCCTCATTGTCGACGTAGCCCCGTTGCCGACTTAGCCTCATTGTCGACTTAGTCCTACTGTCGACTTAGCCTCATTGTCGACTTAGCCCCATTGTCGATTTAGCCTAATTGTCGACTTAGCCCAATTGTCGACTTAGCCCACTGTCGAATTAGCCTCATTGTCGACTTAGCTCCACTGTCGACTTAGCTTCACTGTCGACTTAGCCCCATTATCGACTTAGCCTGATTGTCGAGTTTGCCCCACTGACGACTTAGCTCCATTGTCGATTTAGTATCATTGTCGACTTAGCCTCATTCTCGACGTAGCCTCATTGTCGACGTAGCCCCATTGCCGACTTAGCCTCATTGTCGACTTAGCCCTACTGTCGATTTAGCCTCATTGTCGACTTATCCCCATTGTCGATTTAGCCTAATTGTCGACTTAGTCCAATTGTCGACTTAGCCCCGTTGTCGACTTAGCCCACTGTCGAATTAGCCTCATTGTCGACTTAGCTCCACTGTCGACTTAGCTTTACTGTCGACTTAGCCCCATTATCGACTTAGTCTCATTGTCGACGTAGCCCCATTGTCGACTTAGCTCCATTGTCAACTCAGCTCCACTGTCTAATTAGCCTCGTTGTCGACTTAGCTCCATTGTCGACTTAGCGCTATTATCCACTTAGCCTCATTGTCGCCTTGCCCCACTGTCGACTTAGCCCCATTGTCGACTTAGCCTCATTGTCGACTTAGCCTCATTGTCGACTTAGCCCCACTGTCGACTTAGCCCCACTCTCCCCTAGCGTAATTAACACCATTTTTCGTCCGAGAATAGAACATCAGACGTTTAAAATGATCTGCATAAAATCCGCAGTGGCAGTTAGTTTTGGCAATTTACTATCTGAATAAGGTTCCTGCTGACTCTTAATGGTCCAAAACTGGTTGGAGCCAGAAGAAGGTCTGATTACACCTATTCCTGCAGCCCTGCAACCAACTGGAATGTTCCTCTCGGAATTATATTTCCAGAGTAGAGTTCCTAAGTGTCCATTTTTACAGTGCCTGGTACCCAAATATTTTCGTACTACCGTTCATGTATGTAGTAAGCAAGAGCTAAAAATAAAATAAGTACCAGCAGCAGAAGTTCCGCCGTCTGTCTATCTGCCGATAAAAGAGTGCCGGTTATAAAATGCTTTTAGGAAGCAGAAGGGAATTCTGTGCCTGTCAGATGTAGACGTAAAAAATCCTATTAACGTCATATTATCATTGGCTAGGCTCCACTGACTGATGTTGAAACTAGAGCAGCGCAGATGGATTTTTTTAATGGATAGCAATTTTTGAGATAACAAACATCAGGACAGGCGAATCAAAAATAATGGAATGTCGAAACTCGTTATTTCGTACTAAATGTAACTTCCGCATTTCAAATGTTTGTACATAGGTATACATTAGCAGGGTGGTCTAAATTTATACTTGACGAATTTTTTTTTAGTAGAGGACAAGGGGAAGGAAATTGGGAAAATGGTTTCGGAATGGTGTCTGATAGTGCTTTTTTTATTATTATTACCTAACAAAGGAGTCATTCAAACAGTTTTCTGCATCGGTTTTTGCTTTCGTGACTTACCATGCTTTTTACCGTCCAGAGGAACAGGATCTGCTCGGTCCTGCTTTTGGGCGAACCTAACGACAAAACAAAAACTACGATCGTTCAGGACCCAAGTTCATTGTAGTTTTTCGTTTTGTCGTTAGGTCCGCCGAAAAGCAGAACCGAGCAGATCTTCCATAAACATGGCCGGTAACAAGCATGGTAAGTCACAAAAGCAAAAAACGATTTAGCCAACTTTTTTATCGATTTCCTTTTTAGATAAATAGTAAAATACTGCAATACTGCGGTATTGGTGTTACCGTGGAACGGCTAATAGAACGCATTTTTTTGATTAGGTATAAAAAACTAGACAAAATGGCTTCTCCATTTGGCCCCAGTTTATTAAGTCCGATTTACCGATAATTTCCACGAACCTTACAAGATGAATCGGCCCATGAAAATAAATATTTTTTTTTGGCAGATGGCAAGGGAAGGAAATTGGGAAAATGGTTTCGGAATGGTGTCTGATACTGCTTTTTTTATTATTATTGCCTTGGGTGTGGTGAGCCCACACTTGTAGTTATTTACTACAAGAAACTATCCACCTAGAAACACTACCCGAATCGGGTAGTGTCACGCTTACCCCTTGAAGCTCGCCGAAAGGGAAATGGCTTAATGGTATATATTGCCTAAAAAAGTAGTCATTCAAACAGTTTGCATCGGTTTTTGTTTTCGTGACTTACCTGTCTTGTTACCGTGCAGAGGAACAGGATCTGCTCGGTCCTGCTTTTGGGCGAACCTAACGACAAAACAAAAATTACCATCAGGACCCATGTTCATGGTAGTTTTTCGTTTTGTCGTTAGGCTCGCCGAAAAGCAGAACCGAGCAGATCTTTCACAACATGGCCGGAACACAGAACTTCCGATTGCCGGTCGGATGCTTGCCCATTAAGCTAATAGAGAGATCGAGAGAAGAAATTTTTTTCAGACTAGATGGAGTTTTTAATTACAAATTATTTCAATTAATTTCTTTCTGAAAAAAGATCTTCTTTTTAATTCATTGCTCCATCTAGTCTGAAAAGACGTTGAAAAATTTTCTGTAATTCTCTGATGATAATACAGATTCCTTGAACAATTTAATTGATATTATTGGACGATTGATATATTTTTAATCATTTCTGGGCTCTGATCTTGAAATATTTTTCGACTTTTTTATGAATCCAATTTTTTGCGACTTTTTTTATGAAAAAATGTGATTAATCGACTTTTTCCCTTTTTCTCAATAGTTCGCTATACTTAGTTTCAATTTCAATTATAATAAAACTTCTAAAATTTAAATTCAAAACTAGATAAAATTGAACAATTTTAAGTAAGAACATTAATAATTAAATAATATCACACTAAAGTCTTATGCGTTGACTTTAAATTAATAACTTTAAAAAATTTTTAAATTCTAATTTCGTGAAGCCGTGTTCAAAGTTTTATTTTTTTTTTAATTGCAAGCCTTAACAGTTGAACATTTTTAAGTAGAAAATGTTCAGAATCGATTAATTTCAAATTCAATTAGAGCCTTTACACTCTTTGCCTATTCTTCTTTTTTTTCCTTTTTTAAAGAATTCCTTTTTCCCCCTTTTTTTCAAGAAACTTCTTTTTCTCGTTTTTTTGTGTTAAATATTCTGAACCAAAAGTATAATAGTGGACTTTTCAGTTAAAAATAATTTGGTTGAAACTTTGTCTTTTTTGGTAGAAAATTAATCTTCTTGATGACAAATTCACCTTTTTGGTTGAAAATTCATGTAGTTTGTTAAAAATTAATTTTTCTTGGTAGAATATTAATCTTTTTGGTTGAAAATTAATTTTTTAACTAAAAATTTAACTAAACTTTTTGTCGAATTTTTTTTACAGACATTTAATGTTTTTGGTAGGGAATTTATTTGATTGGTTTAAAATTTAACCATTTCGTTGAAAACAAATTTTTTTTTGCATAAAAACTTATTTCTCTAACTAAAAATTAAATTACTGTATTTTTTGTTGAAACATTGAACTATTAGGTTAAAATATAAAAAAATAAATTATTTAGTAGAAAATTAATGTATTTTGTTAAAATTATTCTTCTTTGGTAGAAAATTAATCTTTTTGGTTGAAATTTCATTTTTTTGTCTGAAAATTAGTTGTTTTTTTTTATTAAAAATTAATTTTTCTGTTTGAAAATTCACCTGTTTTGTTGAAAATGTAAATATTTCGATGAAAATTTATTTTCTTTGGTAAAAAATTTATTTCTCTAACTTAAAATTAAAAAATTCTATTTTCTGTTGAAAATTTATCTTTTTTTGTTGAAAATTCATTGATTTTGTAGAAAAATTGTCTTTTTTAGTAAAAAATTAACCTTTTTGGTTTAAAATTCAACTACTGGGTTGAAGATTTCATTAAGAATCAAAATAGTTGGTGAAAAAGTCGTTTATTTTGTTAAAAATTATTCTTTTTTGGTAGATAATTAATCCTTTTGCTTGAAATCTCATTTCTTTGCTTGAAAATTAGTTTTTATAGTAAAAATTAGTTTGTTTTTAGAAATTGATTTTTTTAACTAAAAATTCAAATATTCCATTTTTCGTCGACTTTTCTTTTAATAGGCATTTAATCTTTTTGGTAAAAAATTAATTTTTTTGGTTGAAAATATAACCATTTTGTTAAAAATTTATTTTGTCTGCCCAAAATCTTATTTCTCTAACTTAAAATTTAACTAATATATTTTCTGTTAAACATTTATATTTTTTAGTTGAAAATTCATCTAGTTTGTTAAAAATTTGTCTTTTTTGGTAGAAATTTCACCCTCGTTTGAAAATTCAACTATTTGGTTGAAAACATTTTATTTTAATTGAAAATGCATCATTTTAGTTCAAAGTTCATTTCTTTGGTTAAAAATTGAACAAATTTTGTTGAAAATTCTTTTTTTTTTTTTTGAGATAATTTAAAATGCATCAGTTCAGTTAAACTTTCATTTCTTTAGTTGAAAGTGAACAAAATTTTATTGAAATTTTTTTTTTTTCTTTGAAAATGAATTTTTTTACTAAAAATTCAGCTATTTATTTTTTGCTACAAAATGGATTTTTTTCAATTGAAAATTCACTCATTTTGTTGAAAACTCGTATTTTTTAGTCGAAAATTCAATTATTTTAGTAAAAAATTCATATTTTTGGGATGTAAATTCAACTGAAATTCTCTGCTGATTGAAAAATCTTTCTTGGTTGAAAATTAAATTCTTTTGTTGGAAATTCGTATTTTTTGGTTTAATTTAACAGTTTTTTATTGAAAATTAGAATATTTTTGGTGGAAATATCAACTCTTACATTTTTGTTAAGAATTCATTTTTTTACCAAAGATTTATCAGTTTGATTGATTGACAATTTAACCATTTTGTTCAAAAATCCCTTTTTCAGCGACAATAATTCTTTCGAGAGGACACATTTTTTTTAGAGAAAGATATTCCAATTATAACCAAGTTTCCAGACTATTATGACCGTCACGATTACTGGGACATCTAATCTTGATAGTAGACTTTTAAAAAAATAATTAACTTTCAACGAAAAATGGTTGTATTTTCTGATTGGGTTTTATTAATTCAGTTCGCATTGAGGCAAAAAGCTAAGGAAAGGAGGAAAATGAACCGGCGATGTTGGTGGAAGATCTGCTCGGTTCTGCTTTTCGGCGAACCTAACGACAAAACGAAAAACTACCATGAACTTGGGTCCTGTAGAATGGTAGTTTTTGTTTTGCGTTAGGTTCGCCGAAAAGCAGAACCGAGCAGATCTTCCACAAACATGGCCGGTAACAAGCATGGTAAGTCACAAAAGAAAAAAACGATTTAGCCAACTTTTTTATCTACTTCCTTTTTAGATAAATAGTAAAATACTCCACTACTGCGTTAGTGGTGTTACCGTGGAGCGGCTAATAGAACACATTCTTTTGATTAGGTTTAAAAAAAACTAGACAAAATGGCTTCTCCATTTGGCCCCAGTTTATTAAATCCGATTTACCGATAATTTCCAAGGGCCTTACGAGATGAATCGGCCCATGAAAATAAATATTTTAGGTATCACATCATTAAGCGAAGGTGTCAATTTTTCACGCAGCATGCAAGGTGAGTGTCACTCCCATAAACTCATAAATCAATGTGCCGATCAATCTATCTCGGACATGCTATCGGTTCGTAATGGTCAAAGCGTTGGGTGGAATTCCGAAAGCCAAGCAGAGGCGTCGAACCGATCGAGATGGATGATTTCGATTTGGAACCGCAGGATTCTCAAAGATGCTTGATCTGACAATCCAACCCAGTTGACATTCTCAGAAGTCTCAACGATTACACAGGAAGACAAAAATTATATCTTTTTTGTACCCAAAGACCGGACTATGTGATCCTAGTGTTTTAAAGATTTTAAGTGCTCGGAGAAATTCTCACGAGTATAACCAATCCGAATAATTCCGGAATCTGTATCCAAACCAATCCGAGTCAATTCGAACCAATCTGAAAAAAGTTATACATTTCGTTTGACCGTTTAAAAATTAATCCGACTCAATCCGGTTCAATCCGAACTCCAAAACGAACCAATCCGAACCAAAGTTTCAATCCAAATGAATCCGAATCAATCCGAACGCGGATTAATATACACTGAATTTTTTAATCCGAATGAATCCGAGTTCGGATTGAATTGGATTCATTCGGAGTGAAAATCATTTTAGGTCAATCCGAGTTCGGATTTATTCGGATTGAAAATTTGGTTCCGATTTATTCGGATTGAACCGGATTGAGTCAGATTAGTTTTTGACCGATTTGGATCGAACGAAATGTAGAAATTTTTTCGTATTGGTTCGAATAAGTCGGATTGGTTCGGATACAGATTCCGGAATGATTCGGATGACTTCGAATTGGTTCAGAAGGAATTCCTATCCGATACTTTCGCCAGGGATGCTCGACCTTTATGTGCTACGAGAATTCAATGAGCATTTATGAGCATTTTGAATTAGGATTTAAAATATCGTATTTTCTGCTTTTATTAATAATAATTACCTTATCTAAATTTCGCGGGAAAATGTATCGCTTCAAATTGCAAAGGGCGCTAAATTTAAATGATAAAATAAGTTAATGAATTTTCATATAAAAAGATCATTTTTCAACCGAAATCAGAATAGTTAGAATGTCAGAAAAATAAATGTTCAACAAAAAAAAAACGAATTTTCAACAAAATAGTTTTTTTTTATAAAAAAATGACTTTTTAACTAAAAATAGAAGAATTATATTTTCAGTTAAGATAATCAATGTTCCACCAGGAAAAAACACGAATTCTCAACAAAATAATTCAATTTTAAACTAAAAAGGATGAATTTACAAACCAAAAATATAATATTTCAATTTTCAGTCAGAAAAGTAAATTTAAAAAAAAAAAAACAATTTTCAGCAAAATTAATTCATTTTCAACTGAAAAAATTAATTTTCAAACGAAAATGGAATAGTTATATCTTCAGTTAAAAAAATTAATTTTTAACTAAAAAGAAACGAATTTTCAACCAAAGAAATTAATTTTTGATCACAATGATGAATTTTCAACCAAAAATATGAATTTTTTACCAAATTGTGAATTTTTCAAACCAAAGGTAAATTTTATATCAACAAAAAAAAGAATTTTCAACCAAATAGGTTTTTTTTCCAACAAAAAAAAATGAATTCTTAACAAAAAATAGAATAGTCAAATTTTCTACTAAACAGATAATTTTTCAATGAAAAAGATTACATTTCTATCAAAAAAGGTAAATTTTCCACAAAAAATGGAATAGTTAAAATGAATTTTCAACTAAAATGTTGAATCTTCAACTAAAAAAAAATGTAATTTTCAACCAAATACATGAATTTTAAACTGAAAAGATCTATTTTCTACCAAAAATAAAGTAGGATAATTTTCAGTTAGCAAAATGAATTTTCAAACAAAAAACAAACGAATTTTCAAGAAAATAGTTAAATTTTCAACCAAAGAAATTAATTTTTAACCAAAAAGATGAAATTTCTATCGAAAAAGATAAATTTTCAACAAAAAATGAAACAGTTACATGTCCAGTTGAAAAAATTAATTCTGAATAAGAAGAAACACTTTTTCAACCACAAAGATCAATTTTCACATTTTTAACCAATAAGATGAATTTTTAACAGAGTGCATTAATTTTCAACCAAATTTTTGATTTTTTAAAGGAATTTTCAACCAAAAAGATGAATTAGTCACCAAGAAGACTAAATATTCTCCCACAAAATTCGAATTTTCAATAAAATACAGGAATTTTAAACCAAATTTGAATTTTCAACTTAAGAAAATAAATTTTGAACCAAATACGTAGCAGTTAAGTTTTCAGTTGAAACAATTAATTTTTATCTAGAAAACATAATTTTCAACAAAATAATTAAATTTTGCACAAAAGAAAGGTTTTTCAACTAAAATGATAAATTTTTAACAAAGTAGTTCCACTTCCAACTAAGTAGATGAATTTTCTACCAAAAAAGATGAATTCTCAACGAAAAACGTGATATATTATATATTTGAACCACAAAAAGGATTTTAATTTTATACTAAAAATAGTGGAATTAATTAAAAAAAGATGCATTTTCAACAAAATAGTTTAAATCCTCAACCAAAACAGATTAATTTCCAACCAAATGGTTGCGATTGTTAACCAGAATAATAAAATGAATTTCAACTTTACATTCACATTGATCAAAGAAGGTCTTGAAACAGCGTTACAACTATATGGAAATAATGTTCAGTTGGTTAGAATAATTTAAAAAAAATTGTTACTGTGTTATAAACAAATTAATGAAGAAAAGTCATTTTTGGGATTGGCAATGTTTAGCTCATTGAAATTAATAGATTTTGTATAAAATGTGAGAAAAATGAATGTCCGATTACCATTAATTAAGAATAGGTGCTCTTTGGTAATTGTTTAAACAATTTTTATGAACAAATTCACAGTTTGGCGACTTTTCAGTTAATAAGCTCATTTTTTGTTTACGGAATCAACTAGGAATGTCTTTCAGATGACTCTTTGCTATGATACTTCGCAAATTGACAACAATTTTTCATTATTTAAACAATTTTTATAAACGAATTCCCAGTTTGGCGATTTTTCAATAAATAGGCTCAATTTTTGTTTACGGAATCATCTAGGAATGTCTTTCTCATGACTCTTCGCTATGATACTTTGCAAATTGACAACAATTATTCAGTATTTAAACAATTTTTATAAACAAATTTACAGTTTGTCGATTTTTCAATGAATAGGCTCAATTTTTTTTTACGGAATCAACTAGGAATATCTTTCCGATGACTCTTTGCTATGATACTTTGCAAGTTGACAACAATTATTCATTATTCAAACAATTTTTATAAACAAATTCAGATTTTGGCGATTTTTCAATAAATAGGCTCAATTTTTGTTTACGGAATCAACTAGGAATGTCTTACCGATGACTCTTCGCTATGGAACTTTGCAAATTTACAACAATTATTCATTATTTAAACAATTTTTGTAAACAAATGCATTTTGTGTCCATTTTTTGCCGATTGACAACTTTGATTGTTTCTCAATCCAATGAACTCACGTAGTATTCAAAAGCAGTGTTTTAGCTTCTGGAAGCTACAAGTTAATTTGCAAAGTATCATAGCAAAGAGTAATCGGAAGATCGATATAGATCGTCATCGTAAGATCGGCAGACAATCGATTGTCTTTTGTCTACGCTGCGCTGCGAATAGAAGCCGACAAGTTTTACTTACATTGAAAAATAGTTGCAATGTGAATTTTTTATAACAATTGTTTACATAATGAATAATTGTTGTCAATTTGCTAAATATTATAGCAAAGAGTCAACGCAAAGACATCCCTAGTTGGTTCCGTAAACAAAAATTGAGCCTGTTCATTGAAAAATCGCCAAACTGTGAATTTCTTTATAAAAAATGTTTAAATATTGAATAATTGTTGTCAATTTGCAAAGTATCATAGCAAAGAGTCATTGGAAAGACATTCGCAGTTGAATCTGTAAACGAAAATTGAGCCTATTCATTGAAAAATCGCCAAACTGTGCATTTCTTTATAAAAATTGTTCATATCATAGTAAAGAGTCATTGGAAAGACATACCTAGTTGATTCCGTAAACATAAATTAAGCTTATTCATTGAAAAAATTTTTAACCGTGAATTTGTTTATAAAAATTGTTTAAAAAATGAACGAAAAGCATTTATTCTTAATTAATGGTAATGAAACATTCATTTCTCCCTCATTTTATACAAAATTTCAGTTAATATAATTAATTTTCATCCAAGAAAAAGGGAATTTTTAACAAAATGGTTAAATTGTCAATCAACCAAATTGATGAATCTTTGATAAAAAAATCAATTCTCAACAAAAATGTAAGAATTGATTTTTCCACCAGAAATATTCTAATTTTCAATAAAAAAATTATTAAATTAAACGAAAAAACACAAATTTCCAAGAAAAGAATTTAATTTTCAACCAAGAAAGATTTTTCAATCAGCAAAGAAAAAAAATCTCATCCAAAATGTTGAGTTTTAAGCCATAAAGACGAATTATGAAGAAAAGTTGAATTTACAACCCAAAAATATGAATTTTTTACTAAAATAATTGAATTTTCGACTAAAAAAGACGAGTTCTCAAAAAAATGAGGGAATTTTCAACTGAAAAAAATCAATTTTGTAGCAAAAATGAAATAGCTAAATTTTTAGTAAAAAAATTAATTTTCAAAAAAGAAATTTCAGCAAAAATTTTTTTAACTTTCAACTAAAGAAATGAACGTTTAATTAAAATGATGCATTTTCAATTTTCCACAAGAAGAAACGAATTTTCAACAAAATTTGTTCAATTTTTAACCAAAGAAATGAAATTTTTAACTAAAATGATGCATTTTCAATTAAAAAAATGTTTTTAACCAAATAGTTGAATTTTCAAGCGAGAAGATGAATTTTCTACCAAAAAAGACAAAATTTCAACAAACTAGATGAATTTTCAACTAAAAAAGCTAAATGTTTGACAGAAAATATAGCAGTTAAATTTTAAGTTAGATAAATAAGATTTTGGGCAGAAAAAATAAATTTTTAACAAATTGGTTAAATTTTCAATAAAAAAAAAAAGAATTTTCTACCAAAAAGATTAAGTGTCTATTAAAAAAAAGTCGACAAAAAATGGAATATTTGAATTTTTAGTTTGAAAAATCAATTTTCAATTTAAAAAAAAAAGTAATGTTCAAGCAAAGAAATGAAATTTCAAGCAAAAATATTAATTATCTACCAAAAAAGAATAATTTTTAACAAAATAGATGACTTTTCCACCAAATATTTTAATTTTTAATGGAATCTTCAACCGAATAGTTGAATTTTAAACCAAAAAGGTTAATTTTTTATCAAAGAAGACAAATTTTCAACAATATCAAAGAATTTTCAACTAAAAAAGATAAATTTTCAACAGAAAATAGAATAGTATAATTTTAAGTTGGAGAAATAAGTTTTTTTTTAATAAAATAAATTTTGAACGAAATAGTTACATTTTCAACAAAACAGATGAATTTTTAACCAGGAAGATTAAATTTGTATATAAAAAAATTTCGACGAAAAATTGAATAGCTAAATTTTTGTTAAAAAAATTAATTTTTAATAAAAAAAACTAATTTTTAACTAAAAAATGAAATTTCAACCAAAAAGATTAATTTTCTACCAAAGAAGAATAATTTTAACAAAATACATGAATTTTCAACTAAATATTTTAATTTTTAATAGAATTTTTAACCTACTGGTTCAATTTTTCAACAAAAAATACAGGAATTTAATTTTCAGTTAGAGAAATAAGTTTTGAAGCAAAAAAGAAAAATTTCAACGAAATGGTTAAATTTTGAACCAATCAAATAAATTTCCTACCAAAAAGATTAAATGTCTGTAAAAAAAATTCGACAGAAAGTTCAGTTAAGAAATTAATTTCCAATAAATAACTAATTTTCAACCAAAAAGATTAATTTTCTATCAAAGAAGATTAATTTTTCACAAAATACATGAATTTTCAACCAAAAAGGTGAATTTGTCACCAAGAAGATTAATTTTCTACCAAAAAAGACAAACTTTCAGCTAAATTTTTTTAAATTGAAAAGTCCACTATTATTGTTAAAAAGTCATCTCTTTTGGTCGAAAAATTAACTATTTTTATGAAAATTTATGAAAAATTATTTTTTTTTTTCATTGAAAAATCATTTTTTGGGTCTAAAATTGAACTACATTATCAAATAACTAACTTTAAAAATTTTTTTATAGTTTGGGGTTGAATATTTAACTATTTGATAGAAAAATTTTGGTTGAAAAGTAAGTTTTTTGGTTGAAAATTACCTATCTTGTTGAAAATTCAACTCTTTTGTAGAAAAGTCGTCTTTTTGTCTTAAAAATCACCAATTTTATAGAAACTTCAACTGTTTTGTTAAAAATTAATTTTTTTGTTAAAAGTTCATATTTTGCGGTTGAAAATTCAAATACTTTGTACACCATTTTTTTTTACTAGATAATTGAACAATTTTTTGAAGTTTTTTTTCTTTTTTGATTTAAAAATATTTCTGATATCATAATTAAACTCTCTTGTTAAAAATTCGTCTCTTTACTTTAAAAATTAATCTTCTTAGGTTAAAGGTTCAACTATTTGCTTCAAAATTCCACTTTTTTGTTAAAAATTCGTCTCTTTTGTTTTAATGTTTAATTATTTGGTTGTAGATGTAACTATTTGGTTGAAAATGATTTATTTTAAATTAAACTTTTTAGTTTAAAATAAACTTTTTTGTTAATTTAAAATTTATCTTGCGGGTGTAAAAGTCAAATGTTTTCTGGAAAATTTAACCTTTTAGCTTCAAAATTTGATATGCTTGAAGTTCTGATTGTTCAAATGAACAAAATTTTTTATTGATGTCCTTGTTAACTGAAAGCAGTGCTAAATATCAATTTATTTATATTGCAAATAATAGATTTCAAAAGAAACTTATGATTCATTATTTCAAATTGTATTTGGAACAATATTTGTCTAAAAAATGAAATATGAAAAAAAAAAATTCTTTCATTCAAACGCTCAGAAGATCATTGAAATCTCAGGAACATCATTCCTGCATTAATTTTATTAAAAATAATTTATTCCCCTATGTAAAGTCTATACTCGTAAAAAATGGCTTGAGCTAAACCATCAGGGGAAATAAGAAGATTGAAAGCTTGCACCTTGATTGCTGAGGAAACAGATAGAAATAAAAACTGTTAAAAGTCCATAAAATTTGTTTATCGCAAAGTACTCTCGGGGACATAAACGATACTAAAAGATCAGATACATGCTCGTGGGAATAGTGTTAATAGTTATAGCACTAAAATAAAAGTTAAAAAAGTACAGGGAATTTATTATCTTCTGTAATCAAAAAGTATATAAAATTTCAGCTGTAGCTGCAAGTTTGAAAAAGGCTCTTCCTTAAATATCTTCAGATACTGAAATGACTTTAATGTAAATAATTAAATTCCTCTGAAACTTTGATTTATCATCGGTGTAATGTTTTGATGCATAAAGAAACTTTCATAGATGAAATATTAGTTATTATGTTGTTTACAAGACAAAAGAGCATGAAGATGATTACTTTGTTAATATTAGTGAGATTAAAAGGGTTTTTAATTGTTCATCTCAAAGACGGAAAATTTAGCACTTATTGTCTAACAGTAAAATTGAAGTCATAAACGTCATAAGAAAGGCGTTGCAGTTATAGCATTATGCGGCGGGAACGGATTACAATTTTTTTTTTTTTTTGAAACCTTAAATTGCTTTTGGGCAATATATCGTATCTCTTTCAAATTTTACTTGGCTTATGCTAAAAACACCTATTTATTTCAAAAAATAATTTCTCTATGTAGAAGATTCTTTCCGATACAAAGAATGTGAGGTATGCTGGTATACAATGACTGTTAAAAATAGTATTAAATTCAAAATACCAATGTACATTAAAATTAATATCTCAAGCATATGAAATCCCCATTTAGGTACGTGTTTATTAAATTTCATATACAATCATGATAATCGCTCAGATAATTCCATTTTACACAAAATCAAAATAAGATTAGCAGTAATTTTCGATTCTTAATAATAAAACATGATACCTTCTTGCAATTTCAGGGCAATTTTTGGAAAGAGTTCCACTTGTACGTTGCACTTTAAGCATAAAAAGCAATTCAATTGACGAATTCTAGATTATTACTTCAATTGCGAATATTTGATAAGATTTAAAGAAATAAAAGCACTTTGAGTTTTCAAGCACGCTGCTATACCGACATGTATATTAAATTTAATATAAAGTGTACAGCTATTCATATTTTAATGTATATTAAATTTCAATTCCCGTGTATGCAAATGACTTTATATACATTTGTATTAAATTTAATACAGATTTTTCTAACAGTGATATACATGATAGTCATGATACCTCACCTTGTTTTATATCAGCGTGGGCGGTAAGAAGTTCAGATGTCATCTTTGTCGAGGAAATAGATACAGAATGTTTGTTGTTTTCCATTTTTTTTTTTTTTGATATCTTAAATTGCTTTTCCGCCATTATATCATATCTCTTTCAAATTTTACTTGGCTTATTCTAAAAACACCTATTTATTAAAAAATAATAATTTCTGTATGTAGAAGATTGTTTCTGATACAAAGAATGTGAGGTATGCTGGTATACAATTTACATCATATTCATGATACCTCACCGTGTTTTATATCAGTGTGGGCGGTAAGAAGTTCAGATGTCATCTTTGTCGCGGAAATAGATACAGAATGTTTGTTGTCTTTTTTTTTTTTTTTTTTTTTTTTTGCAAAACAATATGTAAAGCACTGATTGACAATCACGCTGATAGAAACGCACAGTAAACAGGGTCTAATAACCCTGTAGGTACAAGTAGAAAATATAAAATATTTAATTCATATTATACAATGAAGTATAATGATTTTTGTTCATAAATATTTTTGTAAAGAAAAAATCATAAAGTTTTCTTAAACAGATTTGTTTTGTCATAAATAAGGTTTTGGGTTTATTGCATTTATTCAACTCGCTTTTAACTTCTATCATCGTCAACAACAGAAGCAACAATAACAACAGAAACAACAATAACAACGAGAACAATGAGAACGACAACAACACAGTTGCATCTGAAAAGATCGAAATTTATCATTAATGAAAAACATAAAATAATGAATATTACTCTATACCTATACACCCATATACACACTACTATTCTCCAACCGAGCAAGTCACGCCTACCCCAAAAGGGAACTGGCTTAATCGTATAATAATAATAATAATAATCATCGTACACTGGTAGCACTTAAAATTATTTGACTGGCCTTGAACATTTAACATCATGAACAACAACAACAACAGCAATAACAATGACTTTGGATTTGAAAAAATGACAATTGATTATTATTATCATTATTATACCATTAAGCCATTTCCCTTTCGGGGTAGGCGTGACTTTCTCGGTAAGGAAACAATTAATGTGAGGTAGGGGGTATAGATTTTTTTTTTTTTTTTTTTTTTTTAAACATGAAATACTAAATATTATCATCACACAGTGGTAGAGGCCTAAAACTTTTTTACATTATCTAATCCGTCTAACAAAACAATATTTAAAATTATTCGACTGGATTTAAACTTCGAACATCATAAACAACAACAACAACAACAAAAGAAACAGCATCAAAAACAGACACAACGACAGAAATAGCAACAACAAAATCAACAGGAACAATATCAGCAACAACAATAATTACTTTTTTCTCTAATCACGTTTTAGTCGTTTTTCAAGATAGATAGATATTATTTAATATTAGATTTAGATATTATTTTTTAAATAAAAAAATCACTTCAGTCATTTTTCTTCCAATAAATAAACCTCTGTGTTAACCACTATTGATTTCAGGTCTATACCTATTTTTAAATTTTCTTAAATTTTTTTGAAATATTTGAGGGTATTTTAAATTATTCCTAAATTTTTTTTAACAGATTTCAATAATTTGAAGGGATTTTTAAGGATTTTCAAGATTTTAGTTTATTTTAAAGAATTTGAAGAAATTTTCAAGATCTT
>CAKNYM010052579.1:184602-216340 GCA_932195095.1 Andricus curvator
TTGATTTTTAGGCAAAATTAAGGAGAATATTTGATTGATTTGAATTTGATTTTAAATTTAATTCCTGATAAGTGCAACTTTTGATTTTTAGGCAAAATTAAGGAGAATATTTGATTTGAAATTGATTTTTAATTTAATTTCTGGTAAGTGCAATTTTTCATTTTTAGGAAAATTATGGAGAATACTTGATTAATTTATTTGATTGGTTTGAATTTAATTTAAAAATTCAATTTCTGATAAGTACAATTTTCTATTTTTAGCTAAAATTAGGGACAATACTTGATTAATTTGATTTTGATTTGAAATTCTATTTCTCATAAGTGTAATTTTTTATTTTTAGACAAAATTAGGGAGAATTGGGAAAAATTGAAAGATGGCGCTTGATCGATGCGCATCGTGCTTGGGTCGCTCCGTGAATTTTTGACTTTTCTGACTTAAAGTTGTTAAAAGTTTTGGCAAACTCGGGTCGCGAGTGTGATTGGGCCTTTTATCTGTGTGCACATCCCTTGGATATCGTTTTTAAGGTGATTTTAACTGTGAATTTTAAAGAAAAGTGTTTGGATAAATGAAAATGTACTACTCGCTCCAGAAACATCATGCTTAGTGCAACAATTTGCTCCATTTCTCGTAATGGCGTGATGTGTGTACTGCCTGAGCTGTGAAATTGGGAATGGATCTCTTGAAAATTTAATTTTTCTCCGACAAACAATTATTATCAGTAAAGTTTCCCGAGTGCCTCTTATTGTTTTTCGCTGGCTCGAAAATTATAATTCTAAGCACAGTATAAAAACATCGTCCCAGAACATTGTGATCCTCGCAGCTGCCTTACCAGAGGCTCTCACTCTTATTATGCCGGCCAACATGCCTAACACCAAATTGACCGTTTTGGGTCCCGATGAAACAGAGCGCCCCTGCCCACATTGTGGTAGCAACCCACGCACAGGTATAAAATGCATCGGCTGTGGTACGCTCTATCATGAAGGTTGTTACAATAGACAAAAAGTCGTAAAAGGAGTTGTCTCTAAATGCTGCCCACCATCCAGATCAGCTTCTCCAAACCCAATGATAACCAACGAAGCATTGGAAGCTCTGATGACTAAATTATTAGAAAAACATCTTGTTGCGATAAAGGGAGAACTCACCAAAAATAAAGATGATATCAATAAAACCATGCAAAAATTCTCTGATAAATTAGATGTGGTTTCTGATCGCCAAAAAGTCACTGATCAATCCGTGGAACAAATAAAGGTAAGATTGGATACTGTGGAAACAGCACTCACTGATATCGAAAATGCGGGCTTATCGTCTCATTCTAATGACCTTGCTGCTGAAGTCCTGGAACGCCAAGTCAGATCAAAAAATATAATTTTTTTTGGAGTGCCTGAATCCACTGCAAGTACTGCCGAATCAAGAATTGATTACGACAAATCTAAACTCAATGATATTTTTGTCAAACTCGATATATCACTGGATGGTTTAAAAATTTACAGGGTGGGAAAGAATTCCACTCAAGCAAGTCGACCAGTTAAGGTTATCTTTGAAGATTCAGCCTCGGCTATTAACTTTCTTCGACAAAAATCCAAATACGATGGCCAGATTTCCTTTCATTTAGACCAAACACAGCAGCAAAGAGATCATTTAAAGAAGTTGAAAACCGAACTCCAGGATCTCAAAAATGATGGTCCAGCAAATAAAACTATCAGGTTTTTTAATGGTGTTCCCAAAATCGTTGATATTCAATCCTCAAAGCCAACAAAAAACGGATCAACAGCAAAAGAGGAATAAGCACGTCACCGTCTTTTCTCTCAGTTTATTACCAAAATGTTCGAGGACTTAGGACAAAGCTGCTTAACCTGAGAACATCAGCATCAACATCGTCGACACGCTGGCACATCATAATTTTAACGGAAACATGGCTACATCAAGGTATAAATGACGCCGAACTCGGTCTTCAAGATTACCAGATTTACAGAAAGGACAGATCTCCGAACACAAGTATTTTTGCGAAGGGAGGCGGCGTTCTAATTGCCGTAAGTAAAAAAATAGCCAGTAACCAAATATTAATCTTAGAAAACACTATCGAACAAATTTTTGTCAAAATTAGACTTGCTCATATCGATTATATAATCTGTTCTGTATATTTTCCACCCGCTTCTCCTATAGAAAGTTATAATAAGCATATTGGGTCCGTAAATGATGTCACACGGCAGTTTCCGCTAGCGAAACTCTTGTTTACAGGTGATTATAATCTTCCCGGTGTTTCCTGGTATACTGATAATAGAGATATCTTAACGGACAGGGGTTCTTCAGTCAGAGGTACAACACTAGATGCGGCCGAAACTATATCTAACAACTATGCATTTTTAGATCTTAGGCAACTGAACAGCATAGGAAATTGTCAGGGCAAGCTCTTAGACTTAATTTTCTGTAATATCAGTCTTATAGATATCCAAGTGACAGTAGATAATTTAATTAAGTGCGACGTATTTCACCCACCCTTAGAATTAAAAATACCTCTGCCTGATGGGTTCTCTTCAATAAATGATATTTTCCTATTTTCAGACTTCGCTAATGCTAACTACGAAAAGATCCTAGAGTACCTCGCTGAAGTTGATTGGCAAAATGAATTACATTCAAACGATATTGAAATTTCAACTGAAAATTTTTATTATCATATTAATTTTGCGATTGAGAAATATGTGCCTACTAAAAAAGTCTTCCTTTCAACATATCCCACGTGGTTTAATCATGAGTTAAAAAATCTTACTCGATTGAAAAAGATTGCCCATAAAAGATTTAAGCAAAGTCAATCTTTAAAAAATTATGAAAGTTTCAGCTCCTTGAGATCAAGGTGCAAAACCCTGAGTGACAGTCTGTATCTTCAGTATACCAGTGATATAGAAAGCAATTCACAAGAGAATATAGGGGCCTTCTGGCGTTTCGTAAATCAAAAGCTGAAGAACACAAATGTCCCAAGAAATATAGTTGATAATGATATAGAAATTAACAACGGTAAAGAGATTGCAAATGTCTTCGCGCAATATTTCAATTCTGTACACACAAACAACCAATTCTTAAATTATACTATAAATTTTGACCATGACGTTGGACTATCCGAACTTAAAATATCTGCACAGGAGGTTTTCAAGAGAATATCTAACCTAGACCCTCACAAGGGGCCAGGACCGGATAATGTGCCACCTCGTTTTTTCAAAGAGTGTAGTAGTGTACTCGCGGAACCTTTAAGCATTCTATTTAATCACTCTTTAAAATGCGGGATTGTCCCAAAACGCTGGAAGGTCTCATCAATAACACCAATATATAAATCGGGACCAAAACAATTTGTAAGGAACTACAGGCCCATATCCATACTGAACGTTGCTTCCAAAATACTAGATAGTTTTATAGCAGATTGTCTAAAAGATTCTTTCAGTAATATTTTTATTGACGAACAGCATGGCTTCCGGCCTTGTAGATCCACAGTTACAAATCTCACCGTTTTTAGAGAATTTGTCACAGAAACTATGGATAAGGGTCATCAGGTAGATGCGATATACACTGATATCGCAAAAGCATTCGATCGCGTAAACCATGACATCCTTTTGTCTAAATTAAAGGCCTATGGTGTAAGAGGATCACTGCTTAATTGGCTCAGTAGTAATTTAAAGGAAAGAATTCAATATGTAAAAATTGGTAGTTTTAAGTCAGATAGTTTTTGTCCTACATCGGGTGTTCCGCAAGGCTCACATTTAGGACCTATATTTTTCACTATCTTCATGAATGATATTGCACAAGATATAACTTTTGTAAGATTTTTACTTTACGCTGATGATTTGAAATTATTCTACGCGATCAAATCAATTGAAGATGCAAAATTATTGCAAAAAGATCTAGATAACGTTAGCTATTGGTGTCAAGTCAATGATATGTCATTTAACGTTAGTAAATGCTCGGTCATCACCTTTTCGCGCAAGATTAACAACGTCGATTTTCAATATATGCTATATGGATCGCTTCTTCAGGTATTGGAAATGGTCAATGATTTAGGCGTTCTCATAGACAACAGTATAACTTTTGCGCCGTACATACGAAATATTGTATTGAAAGCTTCAAAAATGTTAGGATTTATTTTGCGCGTAGCAAGAGATTTTCGCCAAATTAATACATTAAAAACCCTGTTCATATCCATAGTTCGTCCAATACTTGAATATGCGTCAGTGGTTTGGAACCCTTATCAAGCTTTGTATACGGATAAACTAGAATCTGTGCAAAAGAGATTCTTGAGGTCAATTGCATTCAGATTAGAAATTCCTAAGGAAACAGGCTATTTGGAAACCATATCTGAATTATTACATCTAGATTCACTCGAACATAGAAGGTTTCAGGCTGGACAAATTTTTTTGTACAAGCTCTTAAATTCTTATTTAGATAGTCCTTCCTTACTACAACAAATTTCTTTTGATATACCTCCGAGGGAGTTAAGGAATACGGATCCGGGCTTATTCGAAATTCCATTTCGTAGAACAGAATATGGCTCACATGCACCTTTACTCGAAATCTGTTGTAATTATAATAAGATAAACAATGTATCCTACGATGTCGACATATTCAATCAATCATTAAATGATTTTATAACGACAATTAAATATTTTTCGATGCCATAAAGCAATTTTTTGTTTTGTTTAAGTAATCTTCAGGAATTAATAAATTAAAGTTTATGCTCGACTTTATAAATGTTACCGAACTTGAACTACTACTCATATTTACTATTACATATATGATAATTATAACTTTTATATTTTAAGTTTTCTTTGTAAAATACTGAATATTAAGTATACTCTGTATTATTCTATGCAACAAGGCGTTAGCCGTCAATAAACTAAATTCAGAATACTTTATTGATGCATAGGTTCATTTTTATTCAAAATGAAGGAGAATTTTTAGATTGATTTGATTCGAAATTCAATTCCCAATAAGTGCAAATTTCGATTTTTAGCTGAAATTTAGGAAAATACTTGATTGATTTGATTTCGATTTGAAGTTCTATTTTCGATAAATGCAATTTCTGATTTTTAGGCAACATTAATACTTGATTGATTGATTTGATTTAAATTTTATTCTAAATTCAATTTTTAATAAGTGCAATTTTTTATTTTCAGGCAAAATTGAGGATATTATTTGATTGATTTTATTTGAATTTGATTTTAAATTTAATTTCTTACAACTGAAATGTTTTATTTTTAGTCAAAATGAAGGGGAATATTTGATTGATTTAATTTGAAATTCAATTTCCAATAAGTGCAATTTTCAATTTTTAACGAAAATTAATTTTTCGATTATTGAAAATTTAACTATTTGGTTGAAAATTAATTTATTTTGTTGAAATACTTTCTTTTGATAGTATTTAAACTGCTTGCTTAAAAATTCATTCCTTTGGTTAATGATTCCTCTTTTTAGTTAAAAATTCAAATCATTTTGGCTGAGAATTCTTCTTTTTGGTGAAATTCAACTGTTTTTCATTCAAAATCAAAATCTTCTTTGCTTGCAATATATTTGGTTGAAAATTCATGTATTTTGTTGAAAATTTGTTTTTTTGCTAGAAAATTCATCTTTTTGGCTGAAATTTTTTTTTTTTTGTTAAAAATTCAACTACTTGAGTAAAAGTTGAACTGCTTGATGAAAAATTCATTTCGAAAAATAAAAACTCAAATTTAGATTTCTGAAAATTTCGAAATAAAATTTTGAAGCTTTTTAAGGATCTTTCGAGGTTTTAAGAAAATGAAAAAAATTTCTCAACTTTGCTGAGAATTTTTGAACGATTTTTTACTTTAAAAATTAATTTTAAGAGAATATTTAAAAAAATTTTTAAAATTGTTTTGAAAGATAAATGAAAATTGAACAATTATTAATTTGGAAGATAATCGAGTACGTCTAAAATATATTTCGAACTTTTGAAAAGATTCTAAAATAATTTAAAACGTGAAAATATTTCAAAACATTTAAAACACAATCTAGATTTCTGAAGATGTCGAACACAAAATTTATAAGCTTTTTAAGCATTTTGAACGGTTTTCAATTAATAAAAAATTTGTATTAAAATTCCTAGAAAAACTAATAATAATTTTTTGGTCGAAAAATTAATTTAAAAAGAATATTTAATAAGATTTTCAAAATTTAAAAAAAAGAATCTGGATGATTTTTTCTACTTTTGCAGGATTGTCAAAAAATTGTAGGAAAAATTAAAGTTCCAAGATAATAAAATTATTATTAGATTCCTGGGAAATTTGGAGATGTTTTTTAAAATCAAATATTCAAGAGAATATATAAAAAAAATTTCAAAACCAATTTTACTGTATAAATTAATGTTTCTAGCTTGAAATTGCTTAAAATAGTATAATTTTGAAAATTCGTAAATTTTTTGATTCATTCTTCATTTCATAGCATTGAAAATCATGATAGCGTGGATTTCTATTTTTTAAAGAAATTTAGTTGTATAATGTATAAAATTTAAAAATTTGCAGTTTAGCGGCTTCTAATTAAGAAATTTTCAATGGAAAATTTTTAAAGTTTTCATTTTATACCCGGAAATTATTGAGCATTTGATTTAACATTTTTTAAGCTTTAATTTCAAAAGCTTAAAATTCAAAAGTATTCCACTTTGAAAGTTTTAATTTGCGGTTCAGTTTTTATAACTTCAAATGAAAAATTTTTATCTTGAAGAGTTCGAATCTTTTAATTTCAATGATCGTGACCAATTCTTTCTCAATTTTTCAATTTTTATTTGCAGTCAAAAGTTGTTCTTTTTTTACCTAGAGTGACAAATATTGAGAAAATTGCAATGACATAATTTTAAATGACATGTATGGTGTCCAGTCGATTACTATATATTTGAACAAAATCTTCAAACGTAAGGTTTATTTTTTAATAACGAATATTCATTATTTTTTTTTAATATTTTACTATTCCTTAAAAGTTTAAACATAAAAGCTTTTTTGTAATAGCGATCATGTACACATCCTAATTTAAAATTACCTCATTGCAATATTCTCAATATTTGTCATCCTAGGTCGAAAAACAACAACTTTTTGGCTGCAAAACCTGTAAATTCCTGTAGAGCAGGTGGAAGCTGCGACGAAACAACAACGCTATCTCCTCGATACCTGAGATCTAAGTGTGGGTCAAAAAAAAAAAAAAAAAAAAAAAAAAAATTGGCATATTTCCAAATCAGCTTACTTTCGTCCGTACAACCGAAATTGCATAGTCACTTGCAATTTCAGCTGTACGGACGAAATTAAGCTGATTTGGAAATATGCCAATATTTTCTTTTTTTGTTGTTGTTGTGGGTCAACAGAAAAAAAAAATTTAGGCATGTTCCCAAATCAGCTCATTTTCGTCCGCACAACCGAAATTGCAAGTGACTAAGGGCTTATCTCCTCGATACCTGCGATCTAAGTGTGGGTCAACAAAAAAAAAAGAAAATATTGGCATATTTCCAAATCAGCTCATTTTCGTCCGCACAACCGAAACTGCAAGTGACTAAGGGCTTATCTCCTCGATACCTGAAATCTAAGTGAGGGGCACAAAAAAAAGAAAATATTGGCATATTTCCAAATCAGCTCATTTTCGTCCGCACAACCGAAATTGCAAGTGACTAAGGGCTTATCTCCTCGATACCTGAGATCTAAGTGTGGGTCAACAAAAAAAAAAAGAAAATATTGGCATATTTCCAAATCAGCTTACTTTCGTCCGTACATCCGAAATTGCAAGTGACTAAGGGCTTATCTCCTCGAAACCTGAGATCTAAGTGTGGGTAAAAAAAAAAAATATTGGGATATTTCCAAATCAGCTTGCTTTCGTCCGTACAACCGAATTTGCAAGTGACTAAGGGCACTTTGCCCTAATCGAAAATCGCCCCTTGACCCGGGATGATTTAGCAAAATTCGTATTATCACAAGAGACATATGGTCAGTTGGACATTATCCGACCCACGCACATACGGTGTCTAGTCATTTTACGAGCGGTTAATTTCCAAAATTACAATTAAAAATACCATCAGTTGACCCCTTCAAAGAGAAATTATTATGTTACTCATGCCTGGTGCCTACCTAGTACCCACCCAGTGGGGCTCTTAATCAGCCGGAGTAAACTTAGACGAGGTAAGCAAACGGAACCCTCGCCTCGGTTGTTCTTGGCTCGACCTGGTCCCCAAAAACAATCCCTTAATCATTTTAACGGGGCACTTTTACTGCCATGCAAACATAGTTCGAATATCATAGCCAAGAATATGGTCTCACGTGGAAGGCACCTCAGGTGGCCACGCCACGCCTGCATCAACAAACCGGAAACTCTACACGCGCCTTCTTATTTACACGCACACTGACACGCGCTTTCTCTTTATTTTTTTCCGACCAATCAGCTGATGATTATTTGACGGTGCGCACGTGAGTCTACACGTTCCGGTTCTACGCGTCTTACTTCCCTTTTGGTAATTACTCGGGTGATTCACTCTGGTTCAACTGGGAAAGGTACTCTAATTAATTATTATGACGGAGATAAAGGAAAACTGCAGGGGAAGACGAATTATGTTTTTGGCTTTCATTCTTCACTCCCTCTTCAATTAGGAGATATTTCTATTATTTTTCTAATTAGTGGCTATATCTATTTAATTTATCTACTCTGCTGGTCAACATTGTGTTTTCACTTAGGAAAATCGGATTAAAAAGAGGCTTGTCTTAGAAAGTGACTAACTCGGCGAAAAATTAAGTTATTATTCTAAAGTACTATTAGAAAATTTATTTAATTCTGGGTTCAATGTGCCCTACTTGAAGAGGGTGTCCAGCGACCTTGAGAACCTTGAAAACCTGGAATTATCCTTAAATTTTTTTTAAACCTTGGAAACCTGGAAATCTCCTTGAATTTTTCACGAGAACCTTGAATTGATTTTTTTCTCTTTCAAAACACTTATTTTATTGAAATGCGGAAAGTAATTTAAATTTTTTAGTCTATTATGATAGGAACATCTCGTTTAGAAGAAATCTTGCTACAGAAAAGTTTTTTATTTCTCAAGATATAATTTATCTTTTACTCATTGCAGAATACATAAAGAGATTTTTAGGCATTTTTTGTAGACTTTACCAATTATTTTATAGATTGCAATTAACAGACTTCAATATTGTGAATAATTCTATACGTTTTTAATTTCGTCTGCACCAGATTTTAGTCTGCACCAGATTACAAAATATTACTGAAGATTTCAAAAGGTTTCAAAATATTTCAAATATTTTAAAATATTTAAAAGGATTTTAAACATTTTACAAAGATTTCACGGATTTCAGAGGTTTCAATTAATTCAATGATTTCAACGAATAAAAAAGATTTCACAAACAAAGATTTAAGAAAAATTTCACAAATATTTAAAAAGATTTCATAAAGATTTCACAAAAGTTTCCCAAAGATTTCGATCATTTCATAAAGATTGCAAGGATTTCAAAGATTTGAAAAAGGCAAGAGCTCCAGATTTCAAAGATTTCACAAAGATTTCAAACAGAAACAAAGGTTTTAAAACTTTCAAAAGATTTCAAAAAATTTAAAGATTTTAAAAAGGGTACAGTAAACCAGATTTCTAAGATTTCAAAAGATTTTACACAGATTAAAAATATTTTAATGATTTAAAATGAAAACAAAAGATTTCACAAATATTTCAAAGATTTCATACAAATTTGATAGAGATTTCAAAATAATACAATAATTCCACAGATTTAAAAAAGGGTACAGTACACCAGATTTCAAAGATTTCAAACGAATATGAAAGATTTCACAAAGATTTCATAAAAATTTCAAAAAATTTCACAAAGATTTCAAGGATTTCAAATATTTTCCAAACCTTTAAAAATATTTCAAAAGATTTCGCAGAAATTTCAAGATTTCACAAAGATTTTAAGTACTTCAAGAGATTTCAACGAATCCACAAAGGGCTCAAAAGGTTTAAAAGGTTTCGCAAAGATTTCAAGGCTTTCAAAGACGACTTGTGTTGGCAAAAATATAAGAAATTTGTTTATTTATGGTTCTGCTTTCTTAAAAAATTTGGTCAATAAAAAATTGCTGAAATGAAGTCTTAAATCTTATTTTTAAAATGAGACCAAGCACGTAATAAAATATTGATTGGTTCTCGAATTATCATAAAAAATGTGGAAGCATGCACAAGAGGAAAACCGGCCGGTCAAGCAGTGGTCGAGCATGGGAAAAGTCTGCTCGACTGCCGCTTGACCGATCTCATTTAAAAAAGGGGATTTCAGTCTTTAATTTGGAGAAGTTTTCATTTTTTCCATGGATTTTCCGAAATCATGGAGACAGTGGAAGTTGAGCATAGAGAATTGGTCAAAAATGGAAACTTCGCCTAATTCAGGTTTGAAATCTCCGTTTTAAAATGAGACCAAGAGCATAATAAAAAATTTTCGGTTCTCAAATTATCATCAAAAAATGAGGAAGCGTGCACAAGACGAAAATCAGTTGGTCGAGCGGCAGTCGAGCAGTCTTTTCCCATGCTCGACCGCTGCTTGACCGTCCGATTTTCGTCATGTGCACGCTTCTACATTTTTTATGATAATTCGAGAACCAGTAGATATTTTTTAATGTTCTTGGTCTCATTTTAAAGAGGAGATTTCAAACCTCAATCAGACGGAGTTTAAATTTTTTTGATTTATTTTTCTAAAGCGTGGAGAGAGTTAAATTTGAGAATAGAGAATTGGTCAAAAACGGAAAATAGGGTGGTCTTTCTTACATTACAGAATTTAAAGAAATCACAATAATATTAATTTATGAGTAAAACTTCTCAAATTCCCCTTTTTTGACCTACACATTTTTTATGGAAACGACCATACATTTATTCACATCACGCTTATTCTTGAGGATTCGTAATCGCACAGCTAAGATTTCGTAATAGCGGAATCGCTCAATTAAAGTTTCCGATTCTGATCTAAACTGAACGGAAAATTCATTTGTGTTCAGGGACTTCTTCTATTTCTTTGAGCGTAATTCACATAGTTTCCTTGTATTCAATATGTAATTTATGAAATAACGAGACCTCATTTTGAATAAGGATAATCTCACAAAAACATCTACGATGTAACACAAATCCGCTAAGTAAAAAGTGATCAGTACAATCAACAATATCAGCATAGTTTGTGAAAACACGTTTTTCATAACATATTTATAAATTTATTAAGTACTGTAACAATTTGCGTATGCCCTTACAATGAATATCTTGTTTTATAATTTATTATTATAAACGAAAATAATGTCATAATTTTTCTATGAATAAATATATACATTACCACCGACGGCTAGCGCGAGCGGTACAAAAACCACTGCTGGCTTTGAAACGTGATTAATTGTTTAAAAAAAAACGATAAACTTTTTTAAAAAATGGATTAAAAGCTTATGAAATTCTGCGTCGAATGACCCCTGATAGAGATATTTTTGACTTTTTGGAGAGAATATATCACGTGAGAAGTTTTAAAAAATGCAAGAATTTCTCGAATTTTGTACGTTGACTTCAACTCATGATATGACCTAGGATAGTTATAGAAAACATTTTAAATTCATACCACACAATCTTTAAAGTCTTATCTTTAATCCAAGCCAATAAAATTGAAAAAATCTTTATGTGTTATCGAGATATGACTAAAAATGTCCAAGCGTGTCTGCCGACTGAAACCCTACGTAGACGCCAGACACGTTTTGGAATTTGTTATCATATCTTCGAAACGCGTGAAGATCTTTGAAGCGTTAGGGGCTTAAATTAAAGATAAGATTTCAAAGATTACGTCCCGTTAATTTCAGTTTTTTTCAAAAAGTTTCCTAACTTACAGCACGATCTGAAGTTGAGGTACAAAATCCAGTCGACTAAAACTTGACGCAGAAACGCTTGGACATTTTTAGTCATATCTCGAGAACCAACGATCAAAAGATCAAAAATACCTCCATTAGGAGTCATTCGATCCGCTGAATTTCATAAGCTTTCGAAGGTTTTTAAAAAAAATTTCTCCTTTTTTTTTAATCGATTAATCGCGTTTCAAGGTCAGCTATAACGATTAATACCTAGACAATTGATCATTTGATTCCAAAACAAAAACTTGACTACTGGCTATTTTAGCAGGTTTCTCACAACGTTTTCGTATTCTTGCTGCCAAGAATGGTGTGAACAAACTCGGGTCTGGCTCGCGAATCGCTTCTCGAGAGATTTTGCGAATGACCACACTTGCAAGATATCCTACTGCTATCGTGATGGTCATTCCTATGGGGCTGTACCACATGTATGAGATGCGATAAAGATAGAAGTAGTACGGTTCTTCGCCAGTTATTCTGAAATATAGAGGAGATTAAATTTAAGATATATCAACATTCAACCAGGGTATATTCTAAGGGACAGTGTTAAACGAAAAACGGGTAGTATTAAGCATCTATTTCCGGAAGCGTTAATTTTTTTAATAACAATATTAGCCTAAGAGCCAGCGACACTGGACCTTGCGTCATCGCGAATATTGATGAAAAAATTAGGAATGATAGTTTGCATGTAGGATAATAACGAAACGCCATGCTAACCCACGTACCTTAATTAATTATTGAAAAATTCATTTTCCCTCAAAATTAGCGTGATCACGGAATTAAAAAAAAAACTGAATCATGTGATTGGCGGCATCGAGCACTCATTCGGAATATATGTGTGTCTGCCCTTAATCGCTGCCCTAGCCCCTGTTGACCGAGCGCAAAGAGGGTTAGTTTCGTCACTGAATTTGCGTCATGACGGAAATGAAATTTTTTTTTAAATGTTGGTCTGAGTTCAATGAGGGCTCGATGCCACCAATCACGTGATTTAGTTTGTTTTTTCATTCCGCGAACATGCTAATTTTGAGTGAAAATTAATTTTTCAATAACTAATTAAGGTACGTGGGTTATAACTGAATTATTACGCGAAATGTTGTCAAAACGAATATAGAATTACGGATTTCCGCAGATTGCAGCCTAGATTCGAAGATAATTTGAATTAATTCAGTGAACTTTTTCTTATGATGTCAGGAAGACGAATCGCCCACCGGGTAGAATTAAAATTTCCTTAGAATATACCCTGCATTCAACAGTAAATACTCCTATAAAAATCAAATTTTTCTTTTATAAAAGAAGGCAAATTGCTATATAGTGCCAAAAAAAACAGATGCTGTTTCCAATTTAGAAAATCATGTTCATCAGAGCCTAAAATGTTGCCACAATCTTTTTTCAACTGTATCGATAAAAGTCTTCACAGGCCAAAATTTTCAATAAAACAGATTAATTTTCAACAAAAAAATTGCATTTTTAACCAAAAAGATGAATTTTCAACCAAGAAGAAGAATTTTCTACAAAAAAATACAAATTTTTAACAGAATACATGAATTTTCAACCAAATAGTTGAATTATTAACCTCAAAAAGATCCATTTTCGACCGAAACTGGTATACTTAAATTTTTATTTCAAAAGATTAATTTAAAACCATAGAGATTTTTCAAATAAAAAAATTTTCAACCAAAAAAATGAATTCTCAATAAAAAATATAATAATTAATATTTCAACCAAAAAATATTTTGATGTTAAGTAGAAAACTAAAATATGAATGATTTACAAACTAGTTTAACTTTCAACCGAGTTGTTCAATTTTCAACCAAAAAAGACGAATTTTTAATCAATGAGTTAAATTTCAGTCAAGAAGGACAAAACTCAACCAAATTGTTAAATTTTGAAGTCAAACAGACGAATTTTCTTTAAAACAGTTCAATTTTTAAGCCAAAAATATGAATTTTTGACAAAAAGGTGAATTTTTATTTAAATAGTTGAATCTTTAACCAAAAGATATTACTTTTGAAAAAATCAGTGGAGTTTATTTAAAAAAAAAGATGCTGTCGAAAGAGATGAATTTTCAAACGAAGAAGACGAATCAAATTACAACCCAAAATGGAATATTTGAAGTTTAATTAAAAAAAAAAAATCTTTGACAAAAAAAAAACTTAATTCTCAACAAATAATATAGTAATTAATATTTCTACCAAATATAAATTTAACTGAACAAGGCCAATTTTCAACAAGGTATTTGAATTCTCAACCAAAATAGAGTAATTTTCAATTAAACAGTTGCATTTTTAATTTTTTTAAATTTCCAACCCATAAAGACGAATTTTGAACCAAGAAAGATTTTTCATTCAAGCAAGAATTTAGAATTCTACCAAATTGTTGAATTTTCAAACTAGAAAAATGAAATTTCAACTAAATACGTGAATTTTCAACTGAAAAAAACCAATTTTCAACCACAAATGAAATAGCGAAGTTTTCATTTAAAACATATGTTTTTTAACAAAATAGTTAAATTTTCAACTAAAGAGTAGAGAAAAAATAAATTTTTAACAAAGTTTATCTTTCAACCGAGCATTTCAATTTTCAGCCAATAGAGATGAATTTTCAACGAAAAATAAAAATCAGTTGAATTAAACCAATAGAGTTTTAATCAAAAAAGAAGAATGCAGAACAAAAAATATAATTGTAGATTTTTCAACGGGAAAGAATGAACTTTCATCTTTTTCATGATTTTTGATTGTCTTTCAGATTTTCTTGCACCATATTAAGACCATTGTACTTTATGTTTCAGGTGAGTTTACTGTCCATGAATTTATTGCGATGCATAAAAGTTTTGAGTAAGTAAAACAATTTGAATAACCAAGAAAAGACTAATTTTGTAAAAAATAGTTGAATCCTCAACCAAACGGTTGAATTTTTAGAGAGAAAATATTAAATTTTTACCAAGAGAGATGAATTTTCTAACTAAAAAGACGAATTTTCAGCAAAAGAGATGAATTATCAACGGGGAATGATTGTCAGTCGAAAAGGAACAAAAAATGCAATCAAATTGTTCAATTTTTAAGTCAAAAAGACGCAATGATCTACAATTTTCAACTCGAAAATATGAATTTTTAACAAAAAGGACAATTGAAGCCTCACTAGGAATAATGCTGCATCAGCAAATGTTTTGACCCCATGGAGTTCTATAGAGTTATTATTTTTTTCTTCCGATTTTCTATACCACAAAGATATTTTGATATGTAATTGATACACGGAGAAAAATGGAAGGTCATTTTGGCCATCTAGATGTGCAGACAGACTATATTGCAGGGTCAACTATAGGACAGCCCTTGAAGATGGCTGAAGCGACTATCTCTAGAAGGATAAAACAAGAGGTTCAAATCGATCATCTCAAAGTGCCGACTTGGTCATCTCGGACGGTCGACTCAAGCGTCATAGAAAGTCGAACCGATCATCAGAGATGGCGGAATTGATCATTATAAAGGGTCGAATCGCTCATCATAGAACATTTGACTTACACATTTATTCATTTTAAATAAACACGCCAACGGTAACTAATCAGGTTGGCCCTTCGCAATGGGTCATTTGCTCTTCCGTGGATGGTCGAAACGAGTGAAAACAAGATGATCGTATTGACCATCCCGAATGGATACTTCGATTATCCCTGATAGTGAGTCTGACCTTCTTACAACACTCGGACTGGCCATAAAATGAGAGTCTCTCTGACTATGTCGAAAAAATTCTGAAAGGCTCTTTAGACCATCTAGAAGAACGGACTGGCTCTCTAAATTTTGACCCTCTAAATTTGACCATCCATTTTTCTCCGTGTAGACTAAAGAATAATAAATGAAATAAGCATTTAAGTTAATTAAATCCGGACTGCACAAAATGTGTCTACGCAAAATTTTAGGCCATGATGTTCATTCAATAGAAAAACAGTTTTAAAATTCTCACCCTGCGCTCAAAATACTGGTACTATCTTCCGCGATAGTAAAATTACATCCTTCCGTGGTGACTGGAAGATGTGACAAGGGAGGTTTTGGTGTTCCTAAAATGATCCACATCATAAAGGATATGGCCGTTAATAATCCAATGACAGCTCCTTTTTCATTCGCATCTTCAGTGAACATTCCTAAAGTGAAGATCCCTAGCAACGGACCATTGAAAGCGGCTGAAACCGCAATTGTTGCTTGAACCAAGCTTCCAAAATTTCCAACAACAAATGCAATAGCCAAGCAAATGAAACCGATCACGATGGCAATTATTTTTCCAAAAAGTGTAGTTCTTGCATCCGACAATTCCTGGTCTTTCTTTTTGTAATAAGGTTTTAAATAATCCTCGACAGCTATTGCAGACAAGGAATTGAGCACTGCGGAAATGGTACTCAGGCTTGCACTGAAAACACCTGTAGGGAATTTATTCTGTATCATAATGTTAATCATTATCATAGTGGTAAATCATGAAGACAATTGTCTGAAAGGTTAAATGATTTAGAAGTAGAAAATACCATCACCAAATATTGGCTAGTTTGTATATGAGGACGTTTAATGATAACGTGGTGCAAATTTCTGTACCTACTTCGGCAAGAACAATTAAAAAACTGATACAAGATTTAACTTTGAGAGTATCAAAACTTCTGTTGTATAAATGATTGAATCTTAAAATAAAACATAATTTGGTTTGTTTTTTAGGCCTAGTAAGTGACTATTATAGGCCGTGATACCATGGTGAAATGCATTGTCCTTATCTCATAATTAAAGACTTTTTTATTTTAAAAACACTGGTATAGCAAATTGCATTGAGATAACACCCTGAGACCCTGTAAGATAAGAATAAAGTGGGTTTCCTCTTCAGTTGTCATTTATGAAAAATAGATGCATGTTGACAAAGTTGTCATGTATCAATCCTTTGTCATTTTGAAGTTGGAAGCATTTCATTTGCATGATTGTAATCTAACAGCGTGGTACCACATAGGTTCTACCAATTTTTTTTGTACTTATTTGATTTGATAAATTCAACCTATTTAGAGATATTAACCCAGTTTTGTGAAAAAAGTGTTATAGCATCCTATTGTTCTAGGGTCACGAATTCTCAAATCGTTTCTGTCAAAAGATGATTATCAATCGTGTTCATTCTTGATGATAATATTTGTTACCTAATTGCAACTTCAGTATGAAGCGTAAATAACCGTCTCTTTAAAAGTCTAATCTCAATTTCTCTTGTCCAATAAAGGAAAAATCAAAATTAATGTAACTAAATAAAAGGGGTTGTTACCTGACACGAAAAGACCCGTAAGACCAGGAAACTTGGACAACTTCTCTGCGGCGAAATATGGCATGATTTTATCATAGGAAGATATCATTCCGGAAGCTACTGGATCACAGTTGTGATATACAGTGTACAGTACAAGTCCTGAAAATGCAGTCAGAGAACATAGTCCTACCATAAGAGGCCAGTTCAAATATAGAGAGACTCTAGCAGCTGTGAGATTCCTGGAAAAAATGTAATTAATTGAATCAGGGTGGCGACTTGACCGGGAAACCGGGAAAGATCGGGAAATGACCTGCAATTTTATTGACCGGGAAAAACCCGGGAAATGACCGGGAATTTAATTTAAAACCCGGGAATTTACTTCTGATCATAGCAAAATTCAAGAAATATAATTTCACTTGGAACAGGGAATGTTTTACATGGAATAGGATTTTTTTAAAGGAATTATATTTCGGATTGAGAAAAAATGAATTTTTAAAAATCCCTCTTTCAAGTCAGAATTCGTCACAATTTGAAAGTTCCCTCTTCTAAATTTTAGGTAATAAAAGTACTTCAAGCAGTTTTCAGAGTAGAAGTAGAATTTCAAAGAAGAAATATTTCTGAATTATAATAGAAATTTTTTTTTACATTGTTCGTTGCGAATTCATCGTTTTTTAGTTAGAAATTCAACTACTGGGTTAAGAGTTAAACTTTTGTTAAAAATTAATTTATCTTTTTTTGATGAAAATTCAACTATTTGGTTGAAAATTGATATTTTTCATTTAATAATTAAACTATTTGTTTGAAAATGTATGTACTTTGTGGAAAATTCATCTATTTTTGTAGACAAGTAAACTTTATGGTTGACAATTCATCTTTTTGGCTTAAAATTAAACTATTCCAGTTAAAGATTCATCATTTCAGTTGAAGATTCATCATTTTATTTGAAAATTCACCAGTTTGGTTGAAAATTAATTTCTTTAAACGAAAATTTAACTGTTCCATTCTGAGTTGAAAATTAAAATTTTCAAATTCGGAATTCCACAATTTGGATAAAAATTTGTCTTTTTAATTGAAAATTTAACTATTCCGATGAAAATTCATGTATTTTGTTAAAAAATCGATTTTTTTGTTGGCAAAAAATTATCTTATTTTTCTTTGAAAGTTAATCTTCTTGTTTAAAAATTCTTCTTTTCGGTTAAAAATTCAAGTATTCCAGTCAAATATTTATTATTTTAGTTGAAAATTCATCTTTTAGGTTTGAAATAAAATTATTTGGTTGAAAGTTAAGCTCTTTTGTTAAAAATTAATTTTTTTTTTTTAGTTGAAAATCCATCGTTTTAATTAAAAATTCATTTCTTTGGTTGAAAAATGAGCTGTTTGATTGAAAATTTGTTTTTCTTTCGATGTTTTTTGGTTGAAAATTATTTTTTTTTTCAACTGAAAATGTAACTATTAAGTCAATTGAATATTTCAGAATTTTAGTTCAAAATTCAGGTCTTTGGTTGAACATTCATTTTTGATTAAACATTTGATTATTCAATTTTTGGTTGAAAAATTATCTTTGTTAGTTGAAAATTCGTCTTTTTTGGTAGAAATTAATCTTCTTGGTTGAAAATTAATCTTTTTGGTCAAAAGTTCAATTATTCTAGTGAATGATTCATCATTTCAGTTAAAAATTCATCTTTCTGGTTTGAAATTCAACTATTGCAGTTAAATATTTACAATTTTATTTGAAAATTCATCACTTTGTTTGAAAATGTAACAATTATTTTGAAAGTTAGTTTTTGTTGTTGTTAAAAGTTAGTTTTTTTTTTGTTGAAACTAATTTTTTTAACTGAAAATGTAACTTATTCCAATCGAAAATTCTATAGTCGTTGTTGAAAATTCATCTGTTTGGTTAAACAATAATTTTTTTAACTTGAAATTTAATTATTAAAGTTTTGGTTGACAATTTATCTTTTTTTGGTAAAAATTAATTTTTTGCTTCGAAAATTGAACTATTTCAGTTAAAGATTCATTGTTTTAGTTGAAAACTCTTTTGTTTGGTTTACAAATAATTTTTTAAACTAAAAATGTTAATATTCCATTTTCGATTGAAAATTATTATTTTTACAGTTCAAAATTTAACTATTTGGTTGAAAATTTGTCTTCTTTTATTAAAACTTCAAACCTTTCTTTAAAAGTTAATGTATTTGGTTGAAAAATTGTATTTTTGGGTAGAAAATTAATATTTTTATTTAAAATGTAATCTTCTTTAAAAATTCGTCTTTTTGGTTGAAAATTCCAGTGTTCCAGTTAAATATTCATCATTTTAGTTGAAAATTTATCTTTTTGGTTTAAAATTTAACTATTCCAGATAAAGATTTATAATTTGATTTGAAAATAGATTGGTTTTGAATCACCCACAAACTAAAATAGATTAATTTTCAACAAATTAGTTAATTTTTTAACCAAAGACGTGAATCCTCAGCTAAAATATTATGAATTATTAACTAAAATTATGCATTTTCAACTAAAATGTATGAAATTTTAACTAAAATTATGAATTTTCAATTTAAAAAATGTATCTACAACAAAATAGTTTAATTTTCAACCACAAGAACTGCATTTTTCAACCAATCCGAAAATATAAATGTTCAACAAAAAAGTTAATCTTCAACAAAGTAGTTGAATTAAAAAAAAAAGATTACTTTTTTGATAACATTGTTAAATTTTCCAGCCAAAAAGAGGAATTTCCAACTAAAAATATCAATATTCAACCAAAATTAAAGTGTAGTTATATTTTTACTTAATTTAAGCTTTGAAAAAAACGAATTTTTAGCAAAATAGGTAGATTTTCCACCAAATAGTTGATTTTTTAACTAAAAAAGATCAATTTTCACCAAATAGTTATATTTTCAACTGAAAAATATAAATTGTCAACAAAAAATGAAATAGTTAAATTTTTAGTAAAAAAAAATAATTTTCAAGCAAAAAATGTATTATCAACAAAATAGTTATATTTTCAACCAAGTGATAAATTGTTAAATGAAATGATCAATCTTGAACTAAAATAGACAAATTTTAAACCAACAAGATATGTTTTTTCAACCATGAAGATTAATTTTCTACCAAAAAATAAGAATTTTCCACAAAAATAGGAATTTTCAACTAAAAAAATATCAATTTTCAACAAAAAATTGATTATTTAAATTTTATGTTAGAAAACCTGATTTTCAACCAGAAGGTTGTATTTTGAACCGAAAAAGATTATTTTCAACAAACGAATGTAATTTTTAAACAAGAAAGTTTTTTCAGTAAAAAAAAAATCAACAAAATTGTTGAATTTCTATGTTCGGAGAGACAAACTTTTTTGAAGATAGTTGAATTTCTAAAGCGAAAACATGAATTTTGAATTAAAAAGTTCATTTTTAACTAAATAGATGAATTTAACCCAGAAATACGAATTTTCAACCAAAAAGGTGGCTTTTTGACAAAATTGTTAAATTTTTAAGAAAACAATTAAGCTTTCAACCATTATAGTTTAAATACAAATAAAAAAATTAAAATATTTCATGAACTTTTTCATAGAAAATCCAAATTTTTTTTGTCTGATGATTCATCATTTCAGTTGATAATTCATTTCTTTAATTGAAAATTAAAGTATTTTGTTGAAAATCAAACAATTACCTATTCTGTTGATAATGCAATTTTTTCACTAGAAATGTTATATTATTTTCATTCAAAACAATTCATTCCTCTATTTTCCTGAAAGGTCTTCTCACTTCCCCTGTTTTTAGAGCATTTGGCTTGTGGAAACCTGTTATTGATACAATCGAAAAAATATTCTTTTGGCTCCTTCTTTTAAGTGTGTGTGTGTGGGGGGGGGGGGGGGTGATCGTTATTAAAATGTATGTAGTTCAAAGTTAGAAACATTTTAGACCCTGGTTCGCTGATTTACTTACTTAACAGTCAATAATCGCTGTATTTGAACTTGATTCGTTCCATACAAGGAAACGAATACACACATTCCTCCCATAGATAAACCCCACCAGGTGTGACGAATTGTGGGATCGAATCGGAAACTGTGAGAAAAATGTTTAAATGTTTTTACGAAAATGGTAGTATTTTATTTGCAGAAGCAAACATACAACTTCGCTTGTCAAATAATTTTTGTAGCAGCATATCTGCTACAGACATGTATGGATCAAAATCGTTACACCATAAAATAGAACAATAAATTTTAAACCTTTCTTGAATCATCCATAAAATAAGTTCTAGTTTTCGTTATGGTGAAAACATCTTTTAAAACATATAATTTATTGAACAACTGTTAGAAAAGAAACCTTTTTCCTGATTTGCTATAACAAAAAACATTTATTTTCACCATTGGTGGAAATATCTTTTGGAACATATTATTTATCGAAGGACTGTTATATACAAAACCTTTTCCTTAACTTTTAATAACAGAAGACATTAATTTTGATCACTGGTGGAAACATATTTTGCAACATATTATTTACAAAGAAAATCCTGGTGTTTAGCTTTGATTAAAGTGATTTGCAACATGGTGATACTCATTTGATTAAAATGATCCAGATTTATTGTGAAAACTATTTGACAGTTAAAACTGAACATAGAATTTGACACATTAAGAAGCTCACACTTTCACTTTTGTGAATTAATTTCGTATTTTTCCTGATTAAGGTTCAAAAGCTTTGCGTTTGATGAAATAACTTTTTCAAAAAACCTTTTACCTAATGACTTTCGTGAGGTCTAGGCCAAAAAACAACACTTATGAGACCACAAGATTTACTGTGATATCGAACAGTTATATGCAAAGCCTTTTTCCTAATTTTCAATAAAGCAAGACATTAATTTTGACCAATAGTGGAAGCATCTTTTAAAAAATATTTATCGAACCACTTTTATACGCAAAACCTTATCCTTAATTTGCAATAACAGAAGACAATAACTTTGGTCACTATGGTACAAATATCTTTTAAAACCGGGTATTACTAAAGGAAAAACCTTTCTGTTATGTCTTCATCCAGACAATTCTGTATATTAAGTTGACAGGATAAAGTCGAAACAAAAAGGTTTTCTCCTTTAGCAATACCATTGTTGTCTCCCAGACCTAAAATGAAATAATATTATCCCAGAACCTTTTCCTTAATTTTCAATAAGAAAAGACTTCAATGTTGATCACTTACTCGAAAAATTCGATTCTTTCTCCTTTCTCCGAGATTTCCCACACTTGTGAGAGTCCACCATCTAATTCATAGGCAGCCACCCCAAGTACGGCAAAAAGGGCAGCGAACATAAGGAATCCTTGAAAGACATCTGTGATTAATACGGCTTTAATACCTCCGATTGTTGAGTAGAAGGTGCATATTATTCCAATCAGCAAAATGCTCATGGTTCCAGAAAGTCCTGTCGTTGCTTCCAAAGCTAGAGATGGAGCATAGAGTACCACACCGGTATATAGAATTAGTTGCAATGAGTTTGCAATGCTTGCCACCATCCTGCTCGTTGAACCAAAACGCTTTTCTAGATACTGTGAAACATATGAGGCAGTGAATAACGAGGCTACATTTTATGGGCTTCTGAGAAAGCAAAAACCAACTTCCGCTTTTCGTTTGGCATAGCTTTCCAAGCCCAACATAGGTTCTGTCTTTAGCTTTCCGAAATAAAATAAAAACATTTATTTCTCAGTTATCAGACTCTAGAAATAATACGGGCCTCGGAATTACGTCACACAATAGTCCCAAGTCGAAAAAGCTGGCTATTTTCTTGAATTGCTTGCTATTGCAACTACAGTGAGAAAAATGGATTATACCCAGTAATAAAAAATATGCTACCGGATATAATCTTGGACTATTAACTATGGGACAGCGATTTAGATGATTAAAACTACCGTCTCTAGATGTTAAGGGATAATATCTTGGATTATGAAACTTCATGAGCTGAGATAATAAAATCTAAAATTTAAGATTAAAAAATATAATATCCATATTATAATTCTGGTCCATTAGCAGGGAAGTTGCTATCCTAAGAGCACAAAAACGAAACTAAAGGAGGCTAAGTTTCTGTACTTGTACAAGTGACAGTGATGTGTAATGAAAAGGAATATAAACTTACCCATTTTCTAAATCTAAATTAGGTGTGATCCAACACTAATAATCATTTTATAACTTAATTATTACTTGTTACAATGCGAGTGGATGCATATGACACGCGTCAAAATGTGACGTATACCATCTGAGTCTACATAGACTGGATATTTTAAAATCTGAGACGTTGCAAAATTTAATGTCTCCAGATTATAAGAATTTGACATCTGGAGATTATATTTAGTAACATCTTCAAATGTTAAAAAAAAGATAGATTATACCCGCTAATATACTTTTCTATAGGGTGTATTATTCTTTAATTCTATTATCCAGTTCGTATAATCCATTTTTCTCAGTGTGTTTTTCACTTTGCTTTTAAAAATGCAGAAGATCAGCTATTGTCAAAACTACTGTTTTCGGGAATTTGAAAATTCGGGATTTACGATTTCGGGAATTCAAAATTTCCGGAACAAACATCATCGGTAGTTTTACGTCCTTTCGAGAATTTTCATTCTTTAGAAAATTTCTCTTTTGATAATTATTTTTTCTGTTCCTACGGATTTCAGGGATTTCAAGCGATTTCAGTATATTCAATGGATTCATAGGATTTCAAAATAAATTCTAAGATTTCACCGGATTTCAAAGCTTCTACGGTATTTTAAAAAAATTGAAAGGATTTCATGCGAGATTATGGGACGTGTATATTGTATGCCAGATTGCAAAAACAATTAGCCTTGCGATTTAATATTTAACAAATTGCATGACACTATTTGGCTACTATTTTTCATAATTTATACTACTATTAACACTATTAAAAATTTGCCTAATGAGTCCGAGGCCTGAAAATATAAATATTGTAATTTAAAAAAGCCTTCGGAAATTATCTACACGGCGGTAGTAAAGTCACTGCTGACCTTGAAACGCAAACATATGAAATTCATACTAATAAACTTGTTATAAGAAAATGAAAGTGACAGGACGTGATCCTTGAAATCTTATCCTTAATTTAAGCCGATAAGACTTCAAAAATCTTCACGGGTTCTCACGTTATGACAAATAATTTCTAAGCGTTTCTGCGTCGGGTTTCAGATATTTTCAGTCATATCTCAGGAACACATGAAGATTTTTAAAATTTGTTCGGCTTGAATTAAAGAAAGGACTTTGAAGACTATGTGATATAAATTTCAGACTGTTGCTATAACTTTCCTAGGTCGTGTCATAAGTTGAAGTCAAGGTAGAAAATTCGAGAAATTGTTGCACCTTTTTTCAAACATCTTACTTGGTATGTTCTCTTCAAAAGATCAAATATATCTCTATTATGGGTAATTGGGAAATTTTTGTTGGTAAATTTTATAAGCTCTCTAATGGTTTTTCCAAAAAAAGTTTCTTCCTTTTTTTGAATAATTAATCACATTTAAAAGTCAGCAGCGATTTTTAGTACCGTTCGCGCTAGTTGCTAAGAAAATCTTCAACAGTAGTGCATTTTTAATTTTAGTTTGGAATGATTAATTAATCACCTCGAAGACACTTTTCGCTTGAAGTTCCCAAAATACTGGCAGGTAAAAATGAGCCACAATAGGAGTTCCAAAGGCGAATCCGACGTAAAACATCGTAAATTGTGTACCACGTGTGTATACTTCTGCACTAATTCCGAGCAGTGTAATTGCTGACATAAAGGATACCATCAAGGCGATTGCGAGAGGAATTACGCTCATGGATCTATTCGCTGAGAAATATTCCTATAATAGTATAATTACAAGATTAGAATTAGCAGTTTAAAAGATAAAATAGAAACAGTTTTATCGCAAGTATTAATATTCATTAGAGAATTAGCATGTGTCATGAATATAAATAATTTTTGTATCTTGTAGAGGACGATAAACTGAGTTTATTTTTATGAGATATAAATCTATATTAGGGTTAATTTTTTTTCTTTTAATTTTTCAGGGTATCGTAATCCGGGGAAATGAGGGTTGGGGAAGTAGGTGAAGTAAGAGGAAGTGAGGAAAGGGGAAATAGGGTAGTGAGAGTAGGACAAGTGAAGTGAGGGGGTGTATAAAAAGTGAGGGGAGGAGAATTATAGGAAGTGGGGGAGATGGTGGAGGAAGGAAGGGATATTATGGAAATAAGGGTGAGTAAAGAAGGGGAAGTACGGTTGGGATGAGAATATGATAAAGAGAGGGGAGAGAAGGGAAAATTAAGAGATCGGTAGTAGTGGGAGTGTTGGAGAGAGGAAGGAAAGGAAAGCGGAGGGGAAATAATGGGATTTATATTCGAAGAAGAGAGGGGAAATAAGGTGACTGAGGGGGGGGGGGGGGGGGTGTGAGGAGGGGAAATAGGCGACAGGAAGGGGAGATTTGAAGGACTTATTAAAGTCTTAATTTAAAGTTTGAGTAGGAATGTATATTCATAACAGCTGAAAATAAAATATTAGAGTCATATCAACAGGAAATGTTGGAAGTCAGCAAATTAAAAAAAAATATTTCTGCATGCTTCACTTTTTTGTGCGCTCCGTATTCCAAATCGGCATTTTCATCGAATTTTAAATATATAATGGATCACCAATAAATTATTTATAATTTATTATTCTCTAACTAATTTTCTAACCTAATATTTCAAAAAAACTGAAATTCGTTGGTTTTTTATACTATCATTCATAAGTCTATAAATTAACAATATTTCTATTTATTTATCGCTGTCTGCTATTATATTTTTGGTTGCAAATTCATCTTTTGCTATTAAAAATTGTAATATTTGAAAATTTTATTATCTTGTTCAAAATTCAACTATTTTTTCGAAAAATTGTCTTTTTAGGCCAAAAATTTAATTCTTTTATAGAAAATTCATCTCTTTGGCTTAAAAATTCAAATCTTTAGGTGAATTTTTTTTCCTTATTGACTAAAAAAAATTTCTTGGTTTAAAATTCAACTCTCTTGCTGAAAATTCGTCTTTTTGATTTTAAGATTCATTTCTTTTGGCATAAATTAATTTAGTTTTGGTTAAAAATGCAGCTGTTCGATTGAAAATTATCCGGTTTTTTCAACTCCTTAAATTAAATTTAACTGTTTTTGATTCAAAATTGAAATATTTTTCGTTTGAAATATCAACTAATTTTTTTTTTTTAATTTTATCTCTTTTTCTTGAAAATTGAACTACCTAGTTGAAGATGCATTTAGTTGGTTCAAAATAAAAATATGTTGTTCAAAATTCCTTTTTTTTATAAAAACCAATTTTTTAACTGAAAATTCAACTATTTCATTTTTTCTGAAATTTATCTTTTTTAGTTGGAAATTCATGTATTATGCTGAAAAATTGTTCTTTTCGGTAGAAAATTAATATTTTTAGGTGAAAATTCATTTTTCCAACTGAAAATTTAACTATATTATTTTTGGTTAGAAATGTAGGGTTTCAAGTTAAAAGTTCAATTATTTGGTTGGAAATTCATGTATTTTGTTGAAAATTGAACTTTATTGGTATCAAAGTAATCTTTTTTTTTCTGAAAATTCATCTTTTTGGGTAAAAGTTGAACCACTTTGTTAAATATTCATTTTTTGGTTGAAGATTCATATTTTTATTACTTGAAAATACATTTCTTTCATTAAAATTTAAACTATTTGTTTGAAATTTTTTTGTAGACTAATTTGTTAACTGAACATTTAACTATTCTATTTCTGGTGAAAATGTTGTCTTTTTTAGTTAAAAATTCAACTTTTTAGTTGGAATTTCGTCTTTTCTGTTAGAAAATTAATCTTTTTAGTTAAAAATTCATCTTTCTGATTGAAAATTCAACTGTTTTGTTCAACATTCTTTTTTTTCGGTTGAAAATTAATTTTTCTAACAGAAAATTTACCCATTCCAAGGTTAATTTATCTTTTTTAGTTGAAAGTCCATCTATTTTGTTGAAAATTCGACTTTTTTGACAGATAATCCCTCTTTTTGGTTGAAAATTTATTTCTTTCATTAAAATTTTAACTATTTGTTTGAAATTTTTTTGTAGACTAATTTGTTAACTAAACATTTAACTATTCTATTTCTGGTGAAAATTTTATCTTTTTTAATTGAGAATTAAACTTTTTGGTTGAAATTTCGTCTTTTCCGGTAGAAAATTAATCTTCTTATGTTAGTTAAAAATTCATCTTTCTGATTGAAAATTGAACTGTTTTGTTGAAAATTCTTTTTTTTTCGTTTGAAAATTAATTTATGTAACTGAAAATTTACTTATTCCATTTTTGGTTAATTTATCTTTTTTAGTTGAAAGTCCATGGTTGAAATTTGATTTCTTTGGTGAAAAAGTTAACTATTTGGTTGAAAATTCGTTTTTTTAACGAAAATTCATTTTTTTAATCGAAAATTCAACTATTCCATTTATGGTGAAATTTCATCTTGTTTACTTGAACATTCAACTATCTGGTTAAAAATTCATTTCTTTGGTTAAAAGTTCAACTGTTTTGTTAAAAATTCAATTTTTGTTTTGTTGAAAATTAAATTTTTTAGCTAATCATTTAACTATTCCCTTTTTGGTGAAAATTTTTATCTTCTGTTTAACTTGCAACTATTTCGTTCAGAATTATGTATTTTGTTGAAAATTAATCTTGTTCAGTAAAAAATAATTCTCCTTGGTTGAAAATTCATTTTTTTTATTTGTAACTTTAATTTTGTTGAACATTCGTTTCATTTTGGTAGAAAATTAATTAAAAATGTAACTATTCTGCTGGCCTTTCCTCCAAGTTGTAATATCTTCAGATTTTTTTTTGTTACACATTTTTATTATGTAAGATCTTCCAATACCTCAAATTAAAAAATAAGCTTTCTTATCAATTGTTTATAACATAAATTTTGAAATGAAACGATGCAAAAAATGCATGCAAATTTTCTGTTAAGCTGCTGCAATTGGAATGTTATACCCAATGATTGAGAACTAATCGCCGAGAAACGATCAAGTTGCATTAATGTTCAATTTTCTGATTTCAGTTGACAAGTGAATTTTTTCACTAACATTACGGGTCACTCGTTCATGAGAGTAATGTGCTCTATGAATGTTAATTGATAAGAAATTCCGATCGGAATAAATTATTTCGCAATAAGTACTTGGTTTTTGTATTTGCATGTCAATCATATAGTAGGAGAAACACAGGAATGATTATTTCTTGCCACTCTATTAGCTTCACTGTGTTTTTAAAAATATTGAGTCAATATTCTCGTTCCTGATGAAAATAAGCATCTATGTGAATTATACTCGTCCGAGAAACGAGATGTTTCCATTTCACGGTCGAATTATCGGCTAGCAGATTGCAGGTGTGCGGCTTGTGCTACGTGAATCCTGATTGCGGAAGTTATTTTTAAAAAATTCTGGGTAAAGCTAGACTTGTCTGATGTAAAAATTTTCTGGGTATTCCGGTCAGAAATTCTGGTTAATTTACTCTGGTTCAAACTATTCTGGTTACTATTTCTGCTAACAGACTTTGCGCGATGTTTTCAGATGTCTTCGAAAAATGTTAGCATTGTAGACAACAATTAAAAAAAAGAATGTTCGAGAATTTTTGTGTAGACAAAGTGATACGAGTGCACAATATCCCAAAAAACATAGCCTTAACAAATATTTCCGAAAACAGAATGCATGAACAGTATGCTTCTTCCCTATAGGGAAGCATCTATCTTCATTTATTAATTCATGTCCATAGAGGAGAAATTTTAGCGAAGCGGAATATGATGAATGCACTCTATTTTCGGAAATTTGGGTTGGATTATTTCCTCCGGGACAGTCAATGTAATTCCAGAGGGGATTGGGAAAAGATAATGAAGGTCGAATTACCAAAATATATGCTTTCCTAAACATTTAAGTTAATATATAGTTGTTCTGGCCAATATTCTGTATTCCTAAGCTACTAGAAAACCATCTAGTAACAAATTCTGGGTTAATTTGCCAGAAAAACTAATTAAAACAATCAGAATATTCTGTTTTGGTTGAAATTACCAGCATTTGTTTAAGTAATTGGTCAATGTATAGACAACTTACCTCTGCAGTTTTCTGTCGACCTCCGCTAAAACGATAGTAAATTCCGATGCCAGTCGAAATTGACAAGACAACTCCCACAACGACGTAGTCTGACCATTGTAAAACTGAACTTCCTAGACTCTAAAGAATGTTTAACAAACAAATGAACTCGTGTTAGAATCAGATAGAAAATTGAGAAAACTCTTGAACTTCAGGAAATAATGAATAAGTCAAAAGTCTTCTCAGGAGTGGAAAACACACTTTGGAATTGGAATTTCATTCACGAAGAGATAATTTTAGGATGGTAAATGCTTTTTGATTTATCGTCAGGGAGACAACACTGGTATTTAAAAATGATGTTTCGGAATGAGACCGATTCCGTCATCAGATATCCTTCAACATAGCGAAGACCAATTAGCTTGGTGAGAAGTTGTCACAAAACATCAAGTGACCCAAGACCACTTTTTTATTATTTTCTTTTCTAAGTTCTACTTAACTATTGTCGCTTGATGTTTTGTGATAACTTTTCACCAAGCTTCTTGGTATTTCTTCAAATTTTCGCTATCTTGAAGGCTACATAATAAAGGTATTGTCTGGATGTAACAAAAGGTTTGCTTTTTCATAACACCATTATTTTCTTATTATTGGAACAAAAGTTAAATTTTAGTTTAATGTCTTACTGTTTTTAACTCTTGTGTTTTTGTATAATTATAATTAGAAACTGAATTTCTTGCACTTACTATCATTATGAAAGTTTCTCTCTAGTTATGATGATGTATCATTCGAAGTTCGCTTCCCCTATCCTCGTTAGTGTGTCTTCCTTTTTTAAATATTTTTCATTCACTTCGACTGGCACTTTTCTGTATCATATTAGAGGTTTGCACTTAAACTAAACCTTGTTACGCCGTTTGCAAATGCTACTGCTGGTTTCAAGGATGCTAGAAATTTTGCGGAAACTCATGTATTACATAATGCGTTGCTCAGCATATTGGTAGGTTTATCACGCTATTCTATACATAACATAAAGTACTTGAAATTCCTATCTGAAGAGCTGCAGTGTCCTTAATGATGATTGATGACGCAAAAATGTATGTAAGATCACATTCAGAAAAATGTTTGTTTGAATGAAACATTTCATTGACCCTATATCAAAGCTAGAATTAATTTGATTCAACTAAAATTTGTTTCACTTGAACAATGGTGTGTTTGAATCAAATTTTTTGAATTAATCAAATATTTCTTTGACCCTATATCAAAGGAAGAATTTGTTTAATTTAAACAAATATTTTTCTGAGTACAGGTCTAAAATTTTACATAGTCCAACATTCTTTGTGTACTGTTAAAATTGTTCGACATTGACTTTTGCATATTTTGAACTTTTTGAATGTGTTTTTTCAAAACAACTGATTTTTGGATTCACAATGTTTCTGAGCCTTTTTGTTTTAAAAAATAAATTTTTGCACAGATTGACTTGTTAATATTGTGTTTCTAATTTTCTTCTTAAAAAATCTTATAACATTTTCTCCAACATGAAGTTGTTTTCTTTGATTTCCGGATTATTAGCTTTGCACTTTAGATTAAAATGATTGCATTTAAAAAATTATTATGCTCAATTTGAAAATTAATTATTTTCAATGACTCAGTTTCAAGATTCTAATTTGAGAAAGCTTTAGTTTTTTTTAAAAAAGTTTGGATTTGTTTCATTTTTTAAACTTCAAGTTTGACTTGCATAATTATCAAGTTTCAATTAGTAAGCATTTAATTTTCAACGTTTTTATAATAATTTATCTTTGAAGGTTCATAGTATTGAAATTTCTTTAATTTTAACGGTAAAAATTACAGTGTTTTTTTTTTGACATCACATTTTTTAATAAAAAAAATATGTCTAATCACTTTTGAATACCACTTGATACTACATATGGTACTTATTAATCAGATTTTTCATCGTTAGAATTTCAATTTATAATTATAGTTTTGAATGCGCAATTGTAGAAAAGCTTAATTTTTGAGACCTTAAAACTTAAGTTTTTCTGCTTCAAAATCAAGAAAGTTCAAAAATAAAATTGACTTTTTTGATAAAGGGTTCTTTTTTTTAATAAAAGAAAAAAGCTTAAGATGTTTTCATTGAATGCCATCTAGTTAAAAAATCAATATTTTATTATTTATTTATAAAAAGAAACATGCAGTAGGTTTCGAATTGGATAATATCTTCTTCAAAGATTTACAACTTTAATATCAATCAGAAAAATGTTAGAAAAATTAGAAAAAATGCAGTCAGTTTCAAATTTCATAATTTTATATTTAATTATATAAAATTGATTGGATTCAATTTTAACCATAGAAAATTGTCTGTTTTTTCTAAATTTTCGGGATCGTTAAATATCAAATTAAAAGACTTGATTAATAATTGAATGATCCATTCTAAAGTATTTTTAATTAAACACTGTTATATTAAATACCTGCAGAATAAATTCAAAGCAATGAAAAACTGAGAAATTTTTTTTTCAAATTC
>CAKNYM010052579.1:234456-247320 GCA_932195095.1 Andricus curvator
AAAATACTTTGGTATCACCTGAAATTACTCTCAAATCCTCAAAATCCTTCGAAATCCTTCGGTTTCTTTTGAAATCCTTTGAAAGCCAATAAAATCTCTAGAAATCTAATTAAAATCCTTGAAATCCCATAAAATCTGGTAAAATCCCTTAGTAAAATCCCCTAAATAATTTTTTGAAACTCTTGAAATCTTTTGAAATTTTCAGAAATCTGTAAAACCTCTTTGAATCCTTTGGAATCATTTGAAATACCCTAAAACTTTTGTAATCCTTCGAAATCTTATCAAATCTCTTTAAATACCTTCAACTCATCGAATTCTCATTAAAATCTCTTGATATCCTTCAAAATTTGTGAAAATACTTCTGTGTCATCTGAAATATACTCAAAGTCTTGTTACTAAATCGGTACCCTCGAAACCTGAACAGTCAGGGCTGCCTGAACCGTTTCCAATTGGAATGCATAATATTGCGCAATATACTCGACTGAGTACTCGCGCACCGCGGCCCTTCCGAGGCGAGAGTCACCATCGTCTCTCGCCATGTCCACTGAGAAACTGCATGGGCTGAAATCCTTCGTTATTTTTTGAAATCCTTTGAAATCCTCTAAAATCTCTAGAAACCTAATTGAAATCCTTGAAATCCCTTAAAATGTAGTAAAATCCCTTAAAAAATTGAGATTTTCTCTGAATTGATACTAAGGAATTTCTGGAAACTCTTGAAATATTTTGAAATCTCTGAAACATCTCGTAATCCTTTGTACTCGTTTAAAATACCCTAAAACTTTAATTATCCTTTGAAATCCTTTAAAAATCCTTGATATCTCGTTTACGATGAAAATGAAATAAAAGTTGTTTGATATACAGAGTAAAAACTATAAAATCTTACGTAAGAAGGAGAGGGAGGGGGATCATAAAAATCTTACGAATCCTCCCCCCCCCCTAAGAGGGGGGGATCCGAAATTTAAAAAATCATTCTCACCTAATTAATGGACGTTCCCCAACTGTTTTTAGCGTTAGGAAAAAAAAAATTATTAACTACACTTAATGTCACTTGTTATTGCCAATAATAAGAAGCCTTAATTACTTCAGTGTCAAAGAACAGATGAAGCGAAAGATGAAAAGGGATTTTGTATCATTCCCACTTTGTCGACCAGTTGCTAATGATGTGATGACCGGGACCAATCGGAGGGGAACGGCTAGTAGATTGTAGAACAAGAAAAAGAAGAAGATTGCTGGCGGCTTGGGGGGGGGGGGCTGGTAAGTGGTGAATTCCCGTCATTACGATAACTACCGGTTAACTTGCTGAACTTGGATCAGCAATCATTGACCCGATCCATGCGGCCAATCCAATTTTTTCCAATTGCTGACATTCGGGTTCAAGTAAAGGAAGATCTTATAATTTGTTATTTAGCTTTTTTTAAAAAAAAGCTTCAATATTTCAAGACCTGAAATGCTTCGGATTTCGGAATAAACACTTTTTTTCCCCCCCCCCCCCCCAAGTAGATTTGAAATAAAAATATCGTATTTGTAACAAAATAGAATAATTTTTTAACAAACTTAATTTTTAACTGAAAATAAACGATACTGGAAATAAAGAGGTGAATCTTCAAAAAAAAAATTTAACAAATTAGTTCAACTTTCAAAAAAGCAGATCAACTTTTAATATATAGTTCAATTTCTTAATAATAGTTTAATTTTCAATAAATCAAATTAATGGAATCTTTAATCTTTGATGCTCATTTGAACTGAATCTTCAGTTTGAATGATGAATCTTCAAAAAAAAAAAAATGAATTTTTAAGAAACCAGTTCAACTTTCAACTAAGGATCATGAATCAAAAAAGATGAATTTTCAACCAAGAAGATTACTTTTCAACAAAAAAAAAATAAATTTAAAACTACAAAGGAAATTGATTTTTAAGTAAAGAAATTAATTTAAACAAAATAGTTCAATTTCTAACCAACAGATAAATTTTCAACTAAAATGATAAATGATTACCAAAAGAGAGCATTTTGAGAAAACATTTCAAGTTTCAAACAAGTAGTTTAATTTTTTTAAAATTAATTTTTCAAAAATATCAACTTTCAACCAATTAGTTGAATTTTCAACCAGAAATATTGAATTTTAAACAAAAAATGTCAAAGTTGAATTTTAAACTAAAAAACATTAATTTTCAATTAAAGTAGACGAATTTTTAACTTCTAAACAGAGTATTTTAAATTTTAACCAAGTCATTCAATTAAATGAATTTCCAATCAAATAATTGAACTTTCAACTCAAAACGATGAATTTTCAAACAAGAAGATTAATTTTTTTTACCAGAAAACATGAATTAAAGAAAAGCATGAATTCTCAGTCAAATAATTGAACTTTCAACTAAAGAACATAAATTTTTAATCCAAATGAAGTAAATGTATTTTTAATTTAAAATATAATATAAAATATACCAAAAAAATGAAATTTCTACTAAAGAAGATAAAAGTTTCAAACTAAACAGACGAATTTTCAACATACATGGGCACATCTTTTTCGTGATATTTAATTTTTTTTCAAATTTTCTTGCAGTGTATTAAGACCATTTTTTTTATGTTTCAGGTGAGTTCACTGTCCATGAATTTATATCGATGCATAGCGATTTTAAGTGAGTAAAAGTTGAAAAAACTAACAAGACAAAATTAATTTTTAACAAAATAGTTTTTTTTCCGGAAAATATGAAATTTCTATTAAAGGAAATAAATTTGTAATCTAAAAAGAGAAATTTTGAACCAGATATTTGAATTTTAAACCAAAAATATGAATCTTCAACCAAGAAGATTAATTTTCTACCAAAAAGACGATTTTTCAACGAAATACATGAATTTCGACATAAATTGTTGAATTTTCTACTAAAAAAGATCAATGTTGGACCAAGAATGTACTTAATAATTTTGAAATTGAAAAATTAAATTTTTGATATCAGATTTTCAACTAAAAAGTTGCTTTTCTAAAGAAAAGATCAAATTTCTACCACAGGAGACGAATTTCCATAAAAAAGAGAAATTTTGAACAAGAGAGTTGAATTTCGAACCAAGAAACCAAAGAGTTCAATCTTCAACCAAAAAAAAAATTTTCAGCAAAAGTTGAATTAAAAAAAAAACAATGTTCAGCCAAGAGAGAAAAATTCAATCAAAACTGTTGAATTTTTAACCAAAAATATTAATTTTCATTCGCGAAGAATTATTTTTTTTAAACAATAAGAATTTTTAACGAAATAGTTGAATTTTACACTAAAGAAGATCAATTTTCAACGAAAAATGTAATATTTAATTTTTCAGTTAAAAAAATGAGTTTTCGGCAAACGAATTTTCAATGAAATAGTTAAATTTTTAACCAAATATATGAACCTTTAACTGAAAAAATAAATTTTCGACAAAATATTTCAACTTTCAATTAAGTAGATAAATTTTCAACAAAATTATGAATCTTTAATCAATAACCAAATAGTTGAATTTTTTTTATCAGAAAAAATAAAATTTCTACCAGAGGAGGTGAATTTTCAAACTAAAAAAAAGAACTTTCAACAATAGAGTTGAGTTTCCAACGAAAAAAAATTTTTGGTCATAAAAGAAAAATTGTAAATAAAATTGTTGAATTTTTAACGAAAAATATGAATTTTTAACAAACTACATGAATTTTTAACCAAATAGTTGAATTCTCTACTGAAAAAGATGAATTTTTGAACAAAAATACAATAGTAAAATTTTCAACCAAAGATATGAATCTTCAACCGAAAAAATAAATTTTTGACAAAATATTTTAACTTTCAATTAAGTAGTTGAATTTTCAAAAAAATGGATGAATCTTCAACCAAAAAAGATTAATTTTTAACCAAATTGTTATTTAAATTATATTTTAAATTAAATTTATTTTATAATGTTTTTATCAGAAAAGATGAAATTTCTACCAAAGGAGACGATTTTTTGAACTAAAAAGAGAAATTTTCAACAAAAGAGTTGAATTTTCAACAAAAAAAGAAAAATGTTCAGCTAAGAGAAAAAAATTCCATCAAAATTGTTGAATTTTCAACCAAAAATATAAATTTTCATCCTAGAAGAATTATTTTTTAAAAACAATATGAATTTTTAACGAAATAGTTGAATTTTACACTAAAAAATATCAATTTTCAACAAAAAATGTAATAGTTAATTTTTCAGTTAAAAAAAATGAGTTTTCGGAAAAAGAATTTTCAACGAAATAGTTAAATTTTTTACCAAATATATGAAACTTCAACTGAAAAAATAAACTTTTTAAAACATATTTTAACTTTCAATCAAGTATGAATTTTCAACAAAATATGAATCTTTAATCAAAAAGTTGAATCCTTAACCAAAAATTATTAATTTTTAACCAAGTAGTTGGTTTTTTCATCAGATAAGATGAAACTTCAACGAAAGAAGAAAAATTTCCGAAATAAAAAGATAAATTTTTAACAAAAGATTTGAAATTTTAACCAAGAAAATTTTTTTATTTGAAAAAGAAAAAAAGTATTCATCAAGTTGTTGAATTTTCAACCAAAAATATTAATTTTGAACCAATAAGATTTATTTTTCAGTAAACTACATGAATTTTCAACCAAATCGTTGAATTTTCCACTAAAAAGGTCGATTTTCAACCAAGAATAAAATATTTAATTCTTCAGTTAAAAAAATAAATTTTTAGAAAACGAATTTTCAACGAAAAAGTACAATTTTCATTAACAAATTAGTTAAACTTTCAATCAAGTAGTTGAATTTCGAACCAGATAGATGAATTTTCAACCAAAGAGATGAATATTGAACGAAAAAAAATTAATTTTCAACACAGTAGCGAAAAATGTAATATAGTTGATATTTTAACCAAAAAATATTTTAATTTTTAATGAAAAACAGCTGAATTAAACCAAAAAAAACGAATTTTTAACAGAAAAAATTACTTGGATTTTTTTAAATCTTAAAAAAAATTGAATTCCTGGAAATGACCCGAAATTTAATTTCAAAACCTGGATTTTTTCGTAAGAACTGTTTTTTAGGAACTTCATTTTGTAAGATCTAAACAGGGGGAAAGTCAAAAAATTAAAGTCTTGGCCAAAAGTCGAGGATGCTCACATACTTTGATTGCAACTCGCTCAAACAAAATCTCTGAATTGTTTTTTTTTGTGATGTGAGTGCAGTGAAATAATTGAACTTATAATCAAATCATTGTTAGGCAAGAAATATTTGAATATTTCTGACTTTGATCAGTGCTTAATTTTAAAAATGTCTTACCTCACAATGATTTGATAATGAATTTAATTATTGCACTGCACTCGCATCACCGAACTGCACATTTTGAGCCATTAAGTGGTTTCCTATCTTCATTCGTTCTCAAGATAAAAAGAAAAAGTTTCGTGATATTTTATTTAAGATTAAATGTTAAAAAAATGTAAATGTCTTTAGTATCACGTGTTAAAGAACTTTTTTTTTTTAATTCACTCGAAAACATGCTTGAAAATCCGGGTTTCCATCGCCTGATGCGTCTGTCCATTTAACAAGAAATTTCTTTCCTCTTCGATCCGGTATGGTGTTAATTAGAAACGTGATACTTCATACTCTCTAAAAAAAAGTTTTTTGACTTGTTTGGTTTGTTTAACAGAAAATCGGTAGGTTTCAATTCAAAGCACATTTAATTTTTGCGGCACAAACAAAATCTCTGAATTGTTTTTTTTGTGTGATGTGAGTGCAGTGAAATAATTGAATTTATAATCAAATCATTGTTACGCAAGAAATATTTTGAATATTTCTGACTTTAAGCAGTGCTGACACGTGGGCGACATAGCGGGACAAGTGGTAGATACTATTGTTATTGAAAGGGTAATTTTTTCTACCACTTGTCCCGCTGGGCCGCCCACATGTCAAGACTGATTACAGTCAGAAATATTCAAAACATTTCTCGCGTAACAATGATTTGATTATGAATTTAATTATTGCACTGCACTCGTATCACAAAACTGCACATTTGGAGCCATTAAATGGTTTTCTATCTTCATTCGTTCTGAAGATAAAAAGAAAAAGAAAAAATTTGGTGATATTTTATTTAAAATTAAATGTTTAAAAAATGTAAATGCCTTTAGTATCACGAGTTAAAGAACTCTCTTTTTTTTTTGATTCACTCGAAAACATGCTTGAAAATCCGGGTTTCCATCGCCTGATGCGTCTGCTCATTTAACAAAAAATTTCTTTCCTCTTCGATCCGGTATGGTGTTAATTAGAAACGCGATACTTCATACTCTGTAAAAGAACTTTTTTGTCTTGTTTCGTTTGTTTAACAGAAAATCGGTTGGTTTCAATTCAAAATACATTTAATTTTTGCCGCTCAAACAAAATCTCTGAATTGTTTTTTTTTTGTGTGATGTGAGTGCAGTGAAATAATTGAATTTATAATAAAATCATTGTTACGCAAGAAATATTTTGAATATTTCTGACTTTAATCAGTGCTGACACGTGGGCGACAAAGCGGGACAAGTGGTAGATACTATTGTTATTGAAAGGGTAATTTTTTCTACCACTTGTCCCGCTGGGCCGCCCACATGTCAAGGCTGATTAGAGTAAGAAATATTCAAAATATTTTTTTCGTGACAATGATTTGATTAACAATTTAATTATTGCACTGCACTCGCATCGCAAAACTGCACATTTGGAGAAAATTAATTGTTTCCTATCTTCATTCTTTCTCAAGATAAAAAAAAAACATTTGGTGATATTTTATTTAAAAATTAAATCTTTAAAGAATATAAATGTCTGTAGTATCACGCATTAAAGAACAATTCTTCAGATAAATACTCCTCTCTTATTTTTTTTTCATTTACTCGAAAACATGCTTGAAAATCCGGTTTTCCATTGCCTGGTGTGTCTGTCCATTTAACAAGTCCGGTATGGTGTTAATTAGAAACGTGATACTTCACACTCTATAAAAGAACTTTTTGGACTTGTTTGGTTTGTTTCACAGAAAATCGGTTGGTTTCAATCCAAAATAAATTTAATTTTTATCGCAAAATTCAACATTTTCTATTCATGACATTTTTTGGATTAAAAATTAACCACGTGGAAGGAGAAATAAATAAGATAAGATTTAGAGGTCGCGCATCGCCTAATTGTTTTTTAAAATTAATTTTTCTAAAGAGCCGTAGATCATAACGCAAAAATATAAAAAATATTAAAAATGCGGCATAAATTTTAATTTTTTTATCTTCTTAGAAAAAGCAATTCATGTAAACCCAATTTTCGAAAAACGCAATAGTACATATTTATATAAATTGTTTTTTTAAATCTAAAAATAATTTGAATATATAAATTAAAAATTTTGACTGATTTAAATAATGCCGGTTGGACGACTGACACATCAGTCAAAAGTAACTTTTTAAATCAGTCAATTTGAATGTTGAATTTTTATCTAAAAAAGATCAATTTACAACTAGAAATTGAAAAAGTTTAATTTGAAAAATAAAAATTAATTTTTAAGACAAAAAAGAACCAATTTTCAACAAAATGGGTCAATTTTCTAGAAAAGAGGTGAACTTTCAACTCAATGAACCTTCAACCAGGAAAATCAATTTTTAACAAATTAGTTCAACTTTCAACCCAGTAGTGGCAGTTTCAACCAAGAAAATTAATTTGTAACCAAAAAAGTTGAATTTTAAACTACAAAAAAATGTATTTTTACGAAAAAGTTGATTTTAAACAAAACAGTTAAATTTTTAACCAAACAGATAAATTTTCAACTGAAATAATAATTTATTAACAAAAAGAATACTTTTTTAACAATGCAGTTCAACTTTCAATTAAGTAGTTTAATTTTTATAAAACTGAATTTGCCGCCAAGGAGAATAATTCTCTATCAAAAAAGATGAATTTTCAAAAAATTACATGAATTTTCGACCAAAAGTTCAATTTTCAAATTAAAAAAAAAATTGTTTTCAATTAAACAGATGAATTTCCCATATAAATGATGAATCATTAACCAAAATAGTGGATTTTTATCAAAGCAGTTCAACTTTCAATCTAATGAAAAAAATTTAATAAAAGTTTAATAAAAAAAATTATTTTTCTGCCAAAAAGATTGATTTCATATAAAAAAGACGAATTTTCAACGTTAAAAATAAATTTTCTATCAAAAAAGGAATAGTTAAATTTTCAATTAACAAAATTATTTTTCAACCATAAACAAATGAATTAACTTTAAAAACAATTAAATTCTCAACTAATGTGAGTAATTTTCAAGTAAAATATTGAATCTTTAACAAAAAAAAAAAAAATGAATTTGATAAAAAGTAGGTCAACCATGTAATAGTAATAGTTTATATTTTAACTAAAAAAGATTTCAATTTGAAACTAAAAACAGTTGACATTTCAACCAAAAAAATTATTATTTAAAGTAAAAAACAATTAAATTTAACCAGAAAGATGAATTTTCAGCGAACAAAATTTTTTTTTGAACAATATAGCCGAATTTTCAACAAAATACATGAAGTTTTGAACAAATAGTTGAACTTTCAACTGAAAAAGATCAATTTTCAACCAAAAATGGAATAAATTTTCAGTGAAAAAAAGTTAATTTTCAACAAAAAAAAACAACGAATTTTCAGTAAAGTAGTTAAATTATTAACCGCATATATATAGGTTATAACTAAAATAATGAATTATTAATAAAAAGAACTGAATTTGTAACAGAGTAGTTTAACTTCCCCATCATACCCCTCATTTCCCCTAAATAACTTTCCATAATCCCCCACCCCAGAATTCCCCACCCCTCACCATCACTCAGTGCCCCTCCCCTCATTTCTCCTTCTTCCTCTCCCCCCTTTACCATCACTTCCCCTTGTCCACCTCTCATCATTTCCCCTCACTTCCCCTCCAAATTGATCTAATCAGTAACGTGCACTGACAGAATCAGTCATTGATTAAATCACTAATTAAATCAGTCATTTTGATTGACTGATTAATTCAGTCAGCAATATTGACTGACTCATCAGTTAAAAATACTGTTTTGTCAGTAGAAATGACTGGCCTTTCAGTCAAAGGATGCTTCATTAATTTAATCAGTCAATTTTTGACTGATTTAAATTTAGAGCGTATGCATAAGCCGCGTCTTTTATATTCTGTAAAATGTTACATTATGATCTGCCGTTTTCAGGTTAAATTAATCCATGATTTCATAATTTCAATTTTTTTAACCAGCCGTAATCTCCTAAAAATGCAAGGGTCATTCATTCCGGCTAATTCGATTCGCTCCGGGGTGTCTGTCGACTGGCGTTTGACAAGGGTCCATAGGCACGCTGCCCAAGTGCATAAACAGCTAATACTGAGGATCACTGCTATTGTTTTTATGTTTTTTTTATTATTAAACAAATACGCGTTTTATCAAAAAACCGGCTCTGTGTGCTTCTAGACATGATTATGCAGATGACGTATACAAAAAATTGGGCAAAAATATTTAACAGTGCGGCCTTAAAATTCAGAACCGATTACACATTCAGTTAAAGGGCCTTAAGTTAGGATAACTCTGAGATATGCGACAAGCAATACCCGAACGCTGCCGCAACTCGGAGTTTGAGTGTATTTTAACCCCTGCTCACCATCTTCATTTGCATAGTTTAAGGTTCCTCTTTTCTGATGTGAATGAGCCGCATTTTTTATATTCTGTACAATTTTACGGTATGATCTGCCGTTTTTAGGTTAAATTAATCCATGATTTCATAATGTCAGTTTTTTGAACCAGCCGTAATCTCATAAAAATGAAAGGGTCATTCATTCCGGGTAATTCGATTCGCTCCGGGGTGTCTGCCGACTGGCGTTTGACAAGGGCCCATAGGCACGCTGCCGAAATGCATAAACAGCTAATACTGAGCGTCACTGCTATTGTTCTCACGTTTTTTGATTATTATACAAAATATAAACATTTGATAAAAAAACCGGCTCTGTGTGCTCCTAGGCATGATTATACAGATGACGTATGCAAAAAATTGGACAAAAATATTCAATCGTGCAGCCTCAAAATTCAGAACCGATTACACATTCTGATAAAGGGCCTTAAGTTTGGATACCTCTGAGATATGCGACACTGGCCTTTCAGTAAAATAATGCTTGATTTATTAAATCAGTCAATTTTTGACTGATTTGAATTTAGAGTGTATTAATGAGCCGCATCTTTTATATTCTGTACCATTTTACGTTATCTGCCATTTTCAGGTTACATTAATCCATGAGTTCATAATGTCAGTTTTTTCAACCAGCCGTAATCTCAGAAAAATGCAAGGGTCATTCATTCCGGATAAGTCGATTCGCTCCGGGGTGTCTGCCGACTTGCGTTTGACAAGGGTCCATAGGCACGCTGCCGAAATGCATAAACAGCTGAGGGTCACTGCTAATGTTCTCATGTTTTTTTTTTATTATTATACGAAATATAAACATTTTATAAAAAAAACCGGCTCTGTGTGCTTCTAGACATGATTATGTAGATGACGTATGCAAAAAATTGGACAAAAATATTCAATCGTGCGGTCTCAAAATTCAGAACCGATTACACATTCTGATGTATGTATACCATTAAGCCATTTCCCTTTCAGGGTAGGCGTGACACTTCCCGATTCGGGTAGTGTTTCTAGGTTGATAGCTTGAAGTAAAATAACTACAAGTGTGGGCTCACCACACCCACGATGTGCCAACAGCACTCGGTTTTCTCGAATGGTCACCCATCCAAGTACTAACCGCGCCCAACGCTGCTTAACTTCAGTGATCTGACGAGAACTGGTTTTTTCAGCGTGGTATGGCTGTTGGCATAAAGGATAAAGGGCCTTAAGTTTGGATGCCTCTGAGTTTGCATAGTTTAAGGTTCCTCCTTTCCCCCAAAGTTAGTTATGGGATACCTTGGAGAAATGCAGGTCGTACATTGTACAACACTGCAAAGAATGACTTGTATTTTTCTGGTGAAGCCAGCTTGGCTATTGGATTCACAGAGCGATAACATGCCCACGCACACTGTTTTCTCATTCGTATTCCACTTTTTTTTCTAAGGAATCCCTTGATTTTAATCGGATCACTAAATCCTTCTGGTGGGATCAGACTTTGAGAATCAGTGCATTGACTTTAGCGGGAAGACTGAGGCTGTAATTTAATCCGGGAAGCGGATTTGCGTCATTTTTCTACCTAATGGTTTTGTGATTTTCACATTATTTATGAATTTTGTGTTTTGAGATTTTCACAGCCTTATTGAGAGCAAAATATTAATGAGCTGAAATTCAAAAATTTCTCATTTGCATTGAATATTTTAGAAATTATTTTGTTTTCATCCGGGAGGGCTTCTGACTTCAGGCACTCGAAAAAGGAAAAATTGCATCTCTGTTGAACCAGAACATCATTCGTATTTTTTTTTGGTCGTCAATCTGGTGTGAGATTTAATGAATCAGGTCAGGGTTTTGATAAAATTAGCTTTTTTGGACATTTTCTAAAAACAAGATAGGGTGTGAACCCAGAATTAGAGAAGCTTCTGGGAGAGCTCAAATTGAAGGTTGAACCTTTTATTTTAAGTTGAAAAATTGAAAATATTATTTCCATTGTTTCAAAAATTTTATAAACGCCTGAAAAAAAAATCCGTATTCATTTTAGAAATTCAAAATAGTGTCAATAGTGAAATAATTTTTGAAAAATAGTGTCATGCAATTTCTCAAATATTAATTTGAGGGAGAAACTATTTTTGAAATATGGTATTCAATTTTTTATTGATCTCCTGGATACCTTTTCGAAATTCTTTAAAATTTTCTGAAATGCAAATAAATTTTTGGAAAATCCTTAACAAATATGGAATATCGTTAAATTCTTCAGAATCTTTCAAAACACCCTAAACCATATTCCAAATTTCTTTAAGAATGATTAAATGTTTTAAAACCTCTGAAATCACATAAAATTCTCTCAAATTTGATAATGCTTCTTGAAATCTTTCCATATCTTTTAAAATACGCTGAAAGCTTCGAAATCCCTTGGAATGTTTGAAATCCTTTGAAAGCCACTAAAATCCCTGGAAAACTTAAATTTTTTTAATTCCCTCAAAATCGATAGAAATTCCCAATAATCTTAAAAATACTTTCATTTTATTTTAATCTTAAGAATCCCGTAAATATCGAAAAATTCCTTGGAATCTTTGAAATCCGTTTAAATCCACTGAAATCCCAAAAAACTCTCCAATTTCATTAAATCCCTTGAAATCTATAGAAATTCCTAGTAATCTAATAGAATCTTTTAATTTATTTGGAAATCCTATGAATCCCTCAAATATTAAATAATTCCTGGAAATCTTTGAAATCCGTTGAAATCCGTTGAAATCCACTGAAATTCCTCGAAAGCTCTCAAATTTCTTTAAATCCCTTGAAATCCATAGAAATTCCTAATCATCTTATAGATTTAAACTTTTTTTTGAAATCCGATTAATCCCTTAAATATTGAATTATTCCTTGGAATCTTTGAAATCCGTTAAAATCCACTGAAATCCCTCGAAAATTCTTCGATTTCTTTATATCAATTAAAATCCATAGAAATGCCTATTAATCTTATAGATACTTTTTTTTAAATCCTATGAATCCCTTAAACATTGCATAATTCCTTGGAATCTTTGAAATCCGTTGAAATCCACTGAAATCCCTCGAAAACTCTCAAATTTTTTTAAATCCCTTAAAATCCATAGAAATTCCTAATAATCATAAAGATTAAAATTTTTTTTTTTAATTCCTATGAATCCCTTAAATATTGAATAATTACTTGTAGTCTTTGAAATGTGTTGAAATCCTTTGAAATCCCGCGAAAACTCTCAAATTTCTTTAAAT
>CAKNYM010052579.1:247330-262901 GCA_932195095.1 Andricus curvator
TATGAATCCCTTAAATATTGAATAATTCCTTGAAGTCCTTGAAATCCATTGAAATCCTTTGAAATCCCTCGAAAACTCTCAAATTTCTTTAAATCCCTTGAAATCTATAGGAATTCCTAGTAATCTTTTAAAATCATTTAATTTTTTTTTAAATCTAATGAATCCTTAAAATATTGAAAAATTACTGGAAATCTTCGAAATCCGTTGAAATCCACTGAAATCCCTAAAAAAATCCCCAATTTTTTTAAATCCCTTGAAGTCGATAGGAATTGCTAATAATAATCTTATAGATACTTTTAATTTTTTTTTAAATCTTATATTAAGTATATTGAAAAATTCCTTGGAATCTTTGAAATCCGTTAATATCCACTGAAATCCCTAAAAAACTCTCCAATATCTTTAAATCCCTTGAAATCTATAGAAATATCTAATAATCATATAAAATCTTTTTATTTTGAAATCCTGTGAATCTCTCAAATATTGAAAAATTCCTTAAAATTTTTTAAATCCATTGAAATCCCATCAAAACTCTCCAATTTTTTTAAATCTCTTGAAATGTATAGAAATTCATAATAATCAAGATTATTAAGAATTTCTATACATTAAAATTTTTATAAGATTATAAAAATTTTTATAAGATTATAAAAATTCTTTATTTCCTTTGAAATCCTATGAATCACTTAAATATTGAAAAATTCCTCGAAATCCCTTGAAATTTTGTAAATACTTCGGAATCTTTTAAAATGCACTACATCTTTTTAAATCCTTTGAAATTTTGAAAATCCCTTAAATCAAAAAAAAAGAAGAATTGTCAACGAAATACATAAATTCTGAATCAAATAATTGATTATTTTTAACCAAAAAGATTTTAATTCAAAATTTTAATTTTCAAAATGAAAAGGCGAATTTCCTAGAAAACAGTTGAATTTGAATCCAAAATTACGAATTTTCAACAAAAAAGTTCATATTCAATCTAACAGTTGAACTTTCAACAAAATAGTTCATTCTCAACTCAAACAGATTAATTTTTAAACAGATAGTTGCATTTTCAATCAAATAAGGTGAAGTTTCTACAGAAAGATATAATTTTTCAAACAAAAAAGATAAATGTTCAACAAAATTGTTGAATTTACAACCAAAAAAAATTGTTTGTCCAAAAAGAAAAAAAATGTAATCAAATTGTTGAATTTTCAAGCCAAAAAGTCTATTTTTCAACAAAACAATTGAATTTGAAACCAAGAAGTATGAATTTTTGCCAAAATGATTGAACATTGAAGTTCTTTTTTAATACTTATAAAATATTAGGTTAGAAAACCGGAAATTTTATTTAAAGAATAAAGTTAATTTTCCCTTGTACACTTTTTTTATCAAGTTATTTTAAGGAAAATGTTCCTATTGTTAATTTTAAGTAATTTTTTAACAGAACTGAACAATGGTTATTTAGGGTTTAATGTTTTGGCTTTCTCTTTAGGCAAAAGTTTTTATTTAAAAAATTTTATTTCGGATCCATACAATTGTTAATTTCATAAATAATATATTTTTTAAAATAATGTTTTCAAAATAAAAAAGTCTCAAAGAGATTTGTAGAAAATCTTTCCATGAATGAAATGAGTGCTAAAACATTAGGATTGAATGAGAATCATAACATTCACCTAAGGAGAAAGATAACTAATATTAAATAAACAATTTTAACCTAAAATATTTTTTTTATAGTTCGCCTTCAGTTATCTTCAAAATTAGACACAGTTAACAATGGCAATATTCTCTTCGATTTTAGAAATCATTTTTAACAATGCTTATTTTTGAACTAGAGATAACTTTAGTACATCCTTAAATTCAGACTGATGTGAGTCCAAAGCCTGCACGCAATATTTAAAAAAAAATTTAATATGGATTTTTAAATTGCTTATGTTTTTAATATTAGGAAACAAAAATCCTGGGCGAGGAACGAGCGCTTCGCGCGCGTGCATTTACTGCTAGTAGGCTTAATAAATTTGAATAGAAATGCTGGCTGCTGCAATACGACAGCATGAATAGGTCTAATTGTAAGACTAATATCGAGGACAGTGATTGTTATAATGAATCCGGCCTAAGTGCGAATTATTACAGACACGTCGATCGCGATGACGATTATTCAGGGCGTGTTTTCATGTCGCCGGACGAGATCATATGATGTATGACACGTACGTACCCTTTTGTTCCCCATTGTTCCAACGTTTAAGTATTCTGAATTGCGTGCCAACAATAAAGAATCCACCAGTCACAGAACATAAGTGAGCAGGCTTCTTATCTTCCCACATGTTTTTTTTCTGGATTAACTTCAAAACACTTTCATTTTCCAGAAATGTAAACGATTCATTAACAGCGATATTTGATATTTAAACAAAAAAGATTTTAATTTAAAATAAAAAACAGTTGAATTAACCCAACGTGATAATAATTGATGTGCTGTTTTGCTTTCTCATTCATAATCAGACAGACTCCTTGGCTACCATGTGATTCACTATCTACTCCTGACCATAGTTCGAGTCCGTGCTTCAGCTCTCCATTTTCTATTACTCTACTTGTCGCATCCCTTTTTCATTATCTTCTTATTCCCACTTTTATCCTAAGCCACAACAATCTGGATGATACAAATTTATGCCCCTTGATGTGCTGTTTTGCTTTCTCATTCATAATCAGACCGACTCCTTGGCTGCCATGTGATTCACTATCTATTCCGGACCATAGTTCGAGTCCGTGCTTCAGCTCTCCATTTTCTATTACTTTTCTAATATCTAGCTTCCTTTCGTGCATTGTTTATTGTAATTGTTGTTCCTTCAAATCATTCACCCCTCTAGGTTCCCAAACATCCAGTCTTTACCGGATGCATGACTTTCGCCAACCAAACTTGGAATCCAATTCGGGACCTGAAAACTTTCATTTTTCAGAAATTTAATAGATGGATTAAAATTTGATATTTGATATTTCAAAAAAAAAAGATTTTAATTTAGAATAAAAAACAGTTGGATTTAACTAACAGAAACAAATTTTTTTTAACAAAATGCTTACATCGTAAACTTACATAGATTAATGTTTAACCAAACAACTTCATTTTCAATCAACAAAATTGAAATTCTGCCAAAATAGTAATACGTAGTAATATAAAATATTACTAATCATGTGATTCGCTATCTATTCCTGACCATAGTTCGAGTCGGTGCTTCAGCTCCTCATTTTCTATTACTCTACTGTCGCTTAAAATCTAATTTTAACCTTTAAGTATTCTGAATTGCCCGCCAAAAATAAAGAAACCACCAGTCACAGAACATAAGTAAGCCGGCTTCTCATCTTCCAAAATGTTTTTTTTTTAATTAACTTCAAAAAACTTTCATTTTTCAGAATTTTAAAAGATTGATTCAAATTTGTTATTAAAAAAAATTAATTTAAAATAAAAAAACAGTTGGATTTTACCAACAAATTTTCAAAAAAAATCCTAAATCCTCAACTTACACTGATTAATCTTTAACCGAACAATTGCATTTTTAATCAAAAAAATTTTAATTCTACTAAAAAGAGAAATTTTCCACTAAATACATAATTTTAAACCGAATAGTTAAACTTGCTACTAGATTGTTCCGTTTTCGAGCCGAAAATACGTAATAATGATAATAATAATAATACGCAGTGATATAGAATATAACTAATCATGTGATTCGCTATCTATTCCTGACCATAGTTCGAGTGCGTGCTTTAGCGCCCCATTTTCTATCAGTTTACTGTCGCATCCCTTTTTCATTATTTCAGGTACACATACAATTTTCATTTAGTAGTGTGGCATGTTCTATAAAATCTAATTTTAACCTTGAAGTATCCTGAATTGCGCGCCAACAATAAAAAAACCAACAGTCACAGAACATAAGTGAGCAGGCTTTTCATCTTCCAACATGTGTTTTTTCTTAATTAACTTCAAAGAACTTTCATTTATTTCAACAAAAAAAAAGATTTCACTTTGAAATAAAAACAGTTGGATTTAACCAACTACAATAAATTTTCAACAAAATACTTAAATCCCTAACCTACACAGGTTAATTTTTAAACAAACAATTACGTTTTTAAACAAAAAAAATTTAAATCCTGCCAAAAAGACGAATTTTCAACAAAATACATCAATTTTAAACCAAATAGTTCAATTTGCTACCAGATTGTTTAGTTTGCAAGCCGAAAATACGTAATAAGAATACGTAGTAAAATTGAATATTACTAATCATGTGATTCGCTATCTATTCCTGACCATAGTTCGAGTCCGTGCTTAGCTCCCTATTTTTATTACTCTACTGTCGCATCCCTTATTCGTTGTTTCAGGTACACATAAAATTATTATTTAGTAGTGTGGCATGTTCTATAAAATCTAATTTTAACCTTGAAGTATTCTGAATTTGGCGCCAACAATAAAGAAACCACCAGTCACAGAACATAAGTGAGCAGGCTTCTTATCTTTCAACATGTTTTTTACTTAATTAACATAAAGAACTTATATTTAAAAAAAATTAAGAGATTGATTAAAATTTAATATTTGATATTTCAACAAAAAAAAAGGATTTTAATTCAAAATGAAAAACAGTTGGATATCACCAACAACAAAAATTTTGCAACAAAATACTTAAATCCTTAACTTACACAGGTTAATTTTCAAACAAACAATTACGTTTTTAATAAACAAAATTTAAATTCTACCAAAAAGAAGAATTTTCAACAAAATACATAAATTTTGAACCAAATAGTTAAATTTGCTACCAGAGTGTTCAGTTTACGATCCGAAAATACGTAATAATAATACCTATTCCTGACCATAGTTCGAGACCGTGCTTCAGCTTCCCATTTTCCATTATTTTAGTTTTAAATCTAGAGGTGTGCAGTCGTTTATTCGAATTTTTAATACAAATTCAGATGGTTATTAAAAATGTAAATAATCCATTTCTTAATTTTATTAACAACATAAACAAAAAGTAACATAAAAGAAAAATTTCAGAGTTTTTTCTCGCTTCTCACATTGTTTTCGAGTGAATCTCAAAATGTCGCTAGAAAAATATGAAATTGCATTTTTTCAAAAACGGTCTAGACAATTTAAAATGATTGAATCTGTTGATTGAACCATTAAAATTAAACGATTTTTTGAGAAGATGAAAAACGAAAACTATAAGGAATTATTATATTTCCTCCATTCTAAAAATTATTTATTGCGTATAGTTATTGTTTAAAAAATTCCTTTATAGTTGGCTAATTGAAGAATAACTGGTTCAAATCTTGTTGAGCTTCTGTTCCTCTTTCTTTAAAATCAATTTTAGTTTAATTACTTTTTAAAACTTTACGCACTTGTTACTAAAACTGTGAAATTTAAAATTTCATTTTATAATATTTAGAAATATTATAAATAGTATTGGAAAGTATAAATTTAGGACTTGTTTTTTCATTTATATTTCATTTGTGTTCTTCAGAAGATTGAATGACCTTTTATAGAAACTGCTTTTCCCTGAAAGAATAAAGATACGTGTCTTCTTCAGAAAAAATTATAATTGCACCAATATTTTAAAATCAAAGTGAGACATAATATTCCTGCGATTCTTGCTTGGTGCGCTATTGTAGAAAGTGCTTAGCCTTTGTATTTTGATCCTCTCAAGTATCTATACGGAAGAAATAAAAATTCCTCGCAGTAAACGGATACCCTTTGAAGACTAAATCAATTTCACAATTTTGTGTGCTGAGATATTTATGAGTTCTGGTTTCACAACAGTCACTATTTTTAAGTAAAAAATCCGAAAAAAATGGTATAGACTGTAAACGATCTTCCGTACTCAAATTAGCGTCGATTCAATGAATACTAAAAATATCGCATGTGTCTTTTTTTTCTTGCACGATGTTCAAATATTATTATTATTAATTAAAAGAAATCTTCGTAAATAAAGAGTACTAATATAAAATAAATTAATTAATAAAATAAGGTTATTTTTTTCTAGTGCGAGCAATTAACATTTTTCAATATTATTAATATTTATTATTATACCATTAATCCAAATCGCTGTTGGATTTCACAAAATCATCCTGTAAAGCTCTCCACTCGGGCCTATTATTATACAGTTATACAAGGTCTTTTGTTTCAGGAGAAGTACCTAGTACCCTGTTTCATTCACTCCTTTCAACATCAACTGGGGCGTAGCTCGCTGTGATAAATAATCTTGTCACTCCCACTTTTATTCTAGCCCACAGCAATCTGTGAGATACAAAATCATGATCTTTGAGATGCTGTTTTGCTTTCTCATTCATAATCAGACCGACTCCTTGGCTACCATGTGATTCACTATCTACTCCTGACCATAGTTCGAGTCCGTGCTTCAGCTCTCCATTTTCTATTACTCTACTGTCGCATCCCTTTTTCATTGTTTCTGGTGCATATGAAATATTTATCTTCCTTTCGTGCATTGCTTCTAATTTATTTTACAATGCACGAAAGGAAGCTGGATATTTCATATGTACCAGAAACAATGAAAAAGGGATGCGACTGATAGAGTAATAGAAAATGAAGAGCTGAAGCACGGACTCGAACTATGGTCAGGAGTAGATAGTGAATCGCATGGTAGCCAATGAGTCGGTCTGATTATGAATGAGAGAGCAAAAGCTGCATATCAAGGGGCATAAATTTGTATCTTATAGATTGTTGTGGCTTCTGTAATTTAGTGTCTCCCTTAAAATCAGTCACCCCTCTAGGATTCCAAATTTTCGGTTTGAAAAATTAATTTACAAAGAAAAAAGATTTTCACACAAGTCAACCAAAAAAGACAAATTTTTCACCCAATAGTTGAATCCTCAACCAAAAAGGATAAATTTTCAACCAAATAGTTCAATTTCCAGCCAAAAAGACGAATTATGTACAAAACAGTTCGAATTTCGATCTGAAAATATGATTTTTCAACAGGAAAGTTATTTTTTTTTACCAAATAGTTAAATTTTCTATAGAACAGTTTGATTTTCGAGCCGAAAATATCAAAATTTAACTGAAATGATGAATCTTCAATTAAAAAAAAAAAAAAATTAATTCTTTGAACAATATTTTAACTTTCAAATCAGTTGATTTTTCAACTAAAAAAAGGATGAATTTTCAACCGAGAAGATAATTTTTCTACCAAAAAAGACAAATTTTTAACATATTACAATAATTTTCAAGCAAATAGTTGAAATTTCCACTAGAAAAGAACAATTTTCAACAAAAATAAAACAGTTACATTTTTAGTTCAAAAACATAATTATCAACCCAAAAACAAAATTTTCTACAAAATAGATCAATTTTAAACCCAAGAGATAAATTTTCAACTAAAATTATGAAACTGCAACAAAAAGGTGAATTTTCAACAACAGAGGTCAATATTAATTAATTTTGTTGAAAATGTAACTATTTTGTCAATAAGTTACCATTACCATTTCATTTTTAGAAAATTAATCTTCTGGGTTAAAAAATCATCTTTTTTGGTTGAAAAGTCAACTGTTTGGTTGAAAAATAATCTCGTTGAATTCAACTGATTTTTATTTCAACTGAAAATCTTTTTGGTAGAAGTATTAACTATTACATTTTTTGTTAAGAATTCATCTTTATTGGCTGAAAATACATCTTTTTTGGTTTAAAATTAAACTTTTTTGTTAAAAATTCGTCCTTTTCAATAAAAAATTCAACTTTTTGTTTAAAAGTTCGACTATTTTGTTGAAAATTCATCTTTCTGGTGAAAAATTAACTTTTTAGGTTGAAAAATTAATCTCTTTGGTAGAAAATCTTCCAAGCTTAGAAATTTAAAGTGTTTCATATTGAATGTAATATGATACCTATTCACATTCATTTTATTAAAAATATTTCATTTCTCTATCATTCCCCTATTTTTGTTAAAAATCACCGGTTGGGAGGACGGGGGGCCAAAAAATCCTAAAATTGGTGACCTACTTTATGGAGGACCCTTTACCGGATGTATGACTTTCGACAAACAAACTTGCAATCCATTTCGGGCTACTCTATTGTTTGTATTATTCATTTTTTAAAATATCCAGACGTCGTAAGATGGCGAGTCCAAAATAATTAGCCAAATCTTCTTAAGGTGGAGAGTCCAGTTGTAACGTCAGTCCCACCCAACTTAGGTCAATGGAGGGGGACTATAGGGACAAAACTAGAACCGAAAGAGTTATGGTCAGTTTGTGTCGTATGCATGACTTTCGAGAAACAAACTTTGAATCCATTTCGGGCTACTCTATTGTTTGTATTATTCATTGTTCAAAATATCGAGACGTCGTAAGATGGTGAGTCCAAAATAATTAGCCAAATCTTCGTAAGGTGGAGAGACCAGTTGTAACGTCAGTCCCACCCAACTTTGGTCAATGGAGGGGGACTATAGGGACAGAACTAGAACCGAAAGAGTTATGGTTGGTATGTGTCGTATGTATACGACACATACCAACCATAACTCTTTCGGTAAGGAACAGGACACCAGCCTTCAGCAGTTTAGTAATAGATGAGAAAATACATTTCTCCAAAGTTCCTACGAATTTCTCCAAATTTCAAAAAAATCCGGCGTGTAGATAATTCTCGCCAGTAGTGTATAGTAATTTTATTTATATTAATTTCATTAATGTATGGTAGCCGACAAGTAGAGAAAAAAAATTAATATTAAAAAAAAAAAAAAAAAAGTTCTTTTAACGTTTATTCAATAAATAACGATAGTTATCACTTAATCGTCAACATCCTTACCGGTTAAGTATACACTTAATTATAGTTATACAAATTATATTGCTCAGAGGAGAGGAAGGTAGTAATTAACATAATATGAACAAATTATAACTAAACGTACCCCTTTCAAGAAAAAACGGAAAGTGAATTAAAGTGAAGCGAAGCAATTTGCTGAAATTACGATCAACATGTAATTCAAAAACGTGCACAGTTTATAATTTGTTTGTTGGATAAATTATAAAAAATGTTTTTTGTAGTCCTTCTCTTCCGCTTTCAAATGACAAGTACCTACCGGAAGGAATAAAATCATTTTATCGCCATAGAACACTTTTTTGTTCAGATGAGATGGACTTGTTTGACATTTGCAACCGTTCATGTGTGAAAGCACAGGTATTACACAATTATGCGGGTGCGCCCACAAGCGTTAGCTCGTTACTTCAGTTAACGAAGTGTGGCGCTTGCCAGTTTTTTGGAATTCCAATAAATGACAAGAAGTGTGATAAACTCGTTTTGTGCAAAAAAAAATTTAATTAAAAACAAACGATTTTTATCCTTGATAAGGTCAGGGAATTCTGGAAAGTCAAAGAAAATTATTTTAAATAATCTTTTTCTGAAAAAAATCTCCTTTTGCTCCGCTGGAAATCGAACCACAGAACAGAGCGAAAGGAGAAGATCTTTTTTCAGAAAAAAATTATTTAAAAAAAGTTTTCTTTCATAGCTCCATCTAGTCTGAAAAGACGTTAAATATTTTCTGTTATTCTCTGATGATAATACAGATTCCTTGCAAAATTTGATTTGTACAATCTAGCAAAATAAGGCGTGTATTTCTGAAAAAAGTTTCTTCTCTCGATCTCTCTAGTAGCTTAATGGGAAAGCACCTGGCCGGAAATCAGTAGTTCTGTGGTTCGATTCCCAGCGGAGCGAAAGGAGAAGATCTTTTGGCAGAAAAAAATTATTCAAAATAATTTTTCTTGAATAGCTCCATCTAGTCTGAAAAGACGTTAAATATTTTCTGTTATTCTCTAATGATAATACTGATTCCTTGAAAATTCAAGGAAAGTCAGGGAATTTTCCATAAACTAAATTTAAAGTGAATTTTATTATTTTGTTTATAATTCAACAATTTTTTTTAAAAAGTCTTTCTTTTTGGTTAAAAATTCAACTGCTTCATTGAGAATTCTTCGGTTTGGTTTGAAAATTCAATTATTTTTGTGAAAAAATTCAACATTTTGGTTGATGAATAACTTTTTTTGAATATTCATACCTTCGGTTTGAAAATAGAGCTATTTTCTAGAAAACTCGTAATTTTAGCATAAAAATTCCACATTTTGGACGAAATTCTGTTCTTTATTAGCTGAAAAAATTTACTTGGTTGAAAATTCAACTCTTTGCTTCAAAATTCGTATTTTTAGTTCAAAAATTTTTTTATCATAGAAATTTAATTTTTATGGGTCGACAATTCAGCTATTCTGGCTTCAACTTTGTGGTTGATAAAAAACTTTTTTGTTGAAAACTTATATTTTCAGTTTAAAAATTCAACTATTTTATTGAAAATTCGACCTTTTGACACGAAAATTCAACATTTTAGGTGAAATTTTGGATTTTATTGACTGAAGAAACTTTTTTGATTGAAAATTCAACTCTTCAGCGAATATTCGTATTTTTGGTTTTAAAATTCTTCTCATATCATGGAAATTTCATCTTTTTGGGTTGAAACTTCAACTATTTTAGTAAAAAATTCCACTATTTGATTTATAACCAACTGTTTCGTTAAAAATTTATTTTCGGTTTACTAATTTAACAATTTTATAGAAAATTCGTCTTTTTTGCATGCAATTTCAGCTTTTTGGATAACATTTTGTTCTTTATTGGCCGAAAAAACTTTCTTGGTTGAAAATTCAAATCCTTTTTTGAAATTTCCTTTATTTTGTTGAAAATTCGTCTTTTTTAGTAGAAAAGTAATTTTATTAGTTGAAACTTCGTTTTTTTCAACTGAAAAATTAACCATTCTATTTTTGGTTGAAAATTGATCCTTTTAGTTCTTGTTTTTCATTAAAATTTTTGTTAGAAAATTGATTTTTTTTGTTGAAAATTCAACTATTTGTTTAAAAGTTCATTTCTTTGGTTGAAAATTTAACTATTTTATTTTTGCTTGAAAATTTACCTTTTTAGTTCAAAATTAATTTTTTTGTTTGTTGAAAACTTTTTATTTTGATTTGAAAATTGATCTGTTTTGATTGTAATTGTGTAAAAAATTCCACTATTTGGATGGAAATCAGTTTTTTTGTTAAAAATTTTTATTTTCGGTTTAAAAATTCAACTATTTTTTTGAAAATTCTTTTTTTTTCTGGAATATTAACCTTCATGGTGACTAATTCATCTTTTTGGATGAAAGTTCATTTCATTGATTGAGTATTTAACTATTTTTTTGAAAATTCGTTTTTTATGGAAACTCAATTTTTTTAACTGAATACACATCTATTCAGTTTTTTATTGAAAATATTTTTTTTTTTTTTAATTTAAGTATTTGGTTGAAAATTCGTGTATTGAGCTAACAATTCATTTCTTTGGTAGAAAATCAGACTTCTTGGTTGTAAATTTACCTATTTGATGGAAAATTGGTCTGTTTTGTAGAAATTTAATCTTCGTGTTTGAAAATTCTATTATATGATTGAAAATACATGTATTTTGTTGAAAATTCGTCTTTGTTGATAAAAAAAATCTTCTAAGTTGAAACTTTGGTTTTTTTTGTAAAAAGGTTCATTCTCGTAACTGAAAATTTAACCATTTTATTTTTTGTTGAAAATTGATCTTTTTGTTCGAAAGCCAGGGAATTTCAGGGAAAACCTGAAAGAGTCAGGGAATTTCCAAAAAATAAAGTTAAATTTAATTAAATTTATTTTATTAAATTTGAAAATTTTGTTTAAAAGTCTTTATTTTTGGTTGAAAATTCAACTGTTCTGTTGAAAATTCAGGTATACTCCCGAAAAGGTCACCCAAGAATATTGCCTTCATACTTGGCCTAGGGGTTCCTTTTAGACCCTAGTTAAACGCACTAAAAGGATTTTTGGCGCAGATTAATATAAATTAAGTTATAAACAATTTTGGCTTTTTTTAAAAATTAGTTTATTTTAAAAATCTCGAAAAATATTGATTTAAAAAAATATATTGTTCACAAAAATTGTAGATCTCGTCGGAACACGTATTTTTTATGCTCATACTTTTTTTCTAAAATCAATATTTTTCGAGAAAAATGACAAAAACCAATTTTCAGGTTTTTTGTTGGAAAAGGGGGCGTTGGAAAAGGAGTCGGCGTGAGTGCTGGAAGGGGGTGTGGCCCATTTTAAATGCCCAAGATTAGGACGCTTTTTTTTTTTTTGGCCGTTGGAAAAGAGGGTCGGCGTGAGTTAATGTGAACCACACCCTCTCCACCCAGTCACGCCGAACCCTTTTTCCAACAGCCGACACCTTTTCCAGCGCCCCCTTTTCCAACAAAAAATCGGAAAATTCATTTTTGTCATTTTTCTCGAAAACTATTAATTCTAGATAAAAAGTATAAAGATAAAAAATATGTGCATCGATTAGATCTACAACTTTTGTGAACAACATTTTCTTCCAAAATCAATATTTTTCGAGATTTTGAAGAGAAACTAATTTTTCGAAAAAGTCAAAATAATTAATAACTTAATTAATATTGATCTGCGCCAAAAATCCTTTTAGTGCGTTCAACTAGGGTCTAAAAGGAACCCCTAGGACAAGTATCAAATCAATATTCTTGGGTGACCTTTTCCGAAGTATATCCGAAAATTCTTCTTTTTGATTTGAAAATTCAATTATTTTTGTGATAAAATTCAACTTTTTGGTTGATGAACAACTTTTTTTGGAAGTTCATACTTTTGGTTTAAAAATTGAACTATTTTGTAGAAAACTCGTATTTTTAGAATAAAAATTCAACATTTTGGATGAAATTCACTTCTTTATTGGCTGAAAAAATTTACTGGGTTGAAAATTCAACTCTTATTAAAAATTCTTCTTTTTGGCATAAAAATTCAACATTTTAGGTGAAATTTTGTTCTTTATTGACTGAAAAAAATTTCTTAGTTAAAAATTCAACTCTTCGATAAAAAATTCGTATGTTTGTTTAAAAAATTCTTCTCTTATTGTAGAAATTCAATCTTTTTGGGTTGAAAATTCGACTATTTTTGTAAAAAATTCCACTATTTGGTTAAAAATGAACTTTTTTTGCTGCAAATTCATATTTTCGGTTTAATAATTCAATAATTTTGTGAAAAATTCATTTTTTTGGCATGGAAATTGAACTTTTTGGATAAAATTTTGTTCTTCAATCGCTGAAAAAACTTTCTTAGTTGAAAATTCAAATCTTTAGTTGAAAATTCGTGTTTTCGGTTAAAAAATGATTTTCTTATCGTAGAAATTTTGTCATTTTGTGTTGAAGATTCAACAATTTTGTTAAAAAATTTCACTATACTGTTTAAAAATTCCACTATTTGGTTGAAAATTATTTATTTTTTTTTTCTTCATCCTTTTTGCAGAAATTTATTCTTCGCGATTGAAAATTCAAATATTTCATTGAAAGCTCATGTATTTTGCTGAAAATTCGTCTTTTTTGGTAGAAAAGTAATTCTATTAGTTGAAACCTCGTATTTTTGTCAAAAATTTGTTTTTTAAACTGATAATTTAACTATTCTATTTCTTGATGAAAATTTACCTTTTTAGTTCTTGTCTTTTTTTTAATTTTTTTTCAGAATTTTTTTTTGTTTTAGTTGAAAATTGAACTATTTGGTTAAAAGTTTATTTCTTTGGTTGAAAATTTAACTATTTTATTTTTGCTGAAAAATTGACCTTTTTAATTGAAAACTCATTTTTGTTTTTTGAGAATTCATATTCTCTGGTTGAATTCGGCTGTTGTTGTTAAGTTGAAAAACTTTCTTGGTTGAAAATTCAACTATTTTCATGATAAATTCCACAATTTGGTTGGAAATTAACTTTTTTGTTAAAAATTTATATTTTCGGTTTAAAAATTCATCTATTTTGTTAAAAATTCTTATTTTTTGGTAGAGTATTAACCTTCAGACTATAATTCATCTTTTTGGATGAAAGTTCATTTCATTGATTGAATATTTAACAATTTTGATGAAAATTAGTTTTTTATGGAAAATTGATTTTTTTACCTGAACACATATCTATTCAACTTTTTTTTATTAAAAATCAATTTTTTTTAAATATTTGGTTAAAAATTCATGTATTTTGATAACAATTGATTGTTTTTGATGGAAAATTAATCTTATTGATTGTAAATTTACCTATTTGATGGAAAATTCGTTTTTTTTGTAGAAATTTAATCTTCATGCTTGAAAATTCAACTATTTGGTTTTTTGGTAAAAAAATTATTTTATCCAATTTATTTTTAGTTGAAAATTGATCTTATTGTTTGAAAATTCAACTATTCGGTTAACAATTAATTTATTTGGTTGAAAATTTCACTGTTTTGTTAAAAATTTGTTTTTATTTGGTTGAAAGTTAATTTTTTTAACTGAAAAATCTAGTTATTTTATTTTGGTTTAAAAATTAATCTCTTCTTTTAGTGGGTTCAATAATTTTATTGGGAACTTGTATTCCCTGGTTGAATTCAACTGTTTTTTAATAAAAATTAAAATATTTATTGATGGAAATATCAACTATTACATTTTTTGTTAAGAATACATTTTTCGGATTGAAGATTCATCTTTTTAATCGTGACCTCAAGTATTTTGTTGAAAAAGTTTCTTTTTTTTTATTGAAAATTAATCGCTTTAACTGAAAATTTAGTTATTCCATTTTTGATTAAAAATTTTTATTTTGAGCTGAAAATTTGATTGGAAACTTAGAAAATTGGTTACAAATTTATCTATTTTGTGGAAAATTCATTTTTTTGTCAGAAAATTAATATCCTTGGTTGAAGATTTATCTCTTTGGTTACAAATTTAACTATTTAGTTAGTACAAGTCTTCAAGATAAATTTTGTAACAAATTTTTTTTCATTAATATTATTGTCTGAAATTTATGATTAATTAAACTTTATTTTTTTATTTTTATGCTTTTCCAAAACTTGGATTCGAACTTGAATCATTTCTTCTTATTTCTTTTTAATTTTTTTCAAATATATTTCAATTTTTTTTATTTGATTTTTCAGTATTTTTCTGTTTGTACTACATTTTTTCCGTTTGTATTATTCGATTTCGTTTCCGTTCTATTTCGAATGTTGACAGACGAGTGATAGATGAAATTCAATTCTTGAGACGGAAATTTAAACAGGATTTTTCACTGATAAGCTATCTGGTTTCCATGATATATTGATTTACTTATTTCTCACTGATAATAATATGAGGGTGGCTTAAAAGGTGATACCATGGCCTCAAATGTTTTCAATTTCGGACATTTAAAAAAAAAAAATTTTTTTACATAAAAAACAAAATTTAAATCAAATTGTTGAATTTTCAAGCCAAAAAGACGAATTTTCTAAAAGCACCTGAATATTAAACACGAAAATATGAATTTTCAACAAATGAGTTAAATTTTCAACCCAAAGTATGGCTTTTCAATTTAATTATTGAATTTTCAGAAAATAAATAAATTTTGTAGCAAATAATAAAATTGCTAATAAAAAAAAGATTAAGATTCAAGAAAAGATTTTTCATTCAAGAAAAACTCATTTTTTTTATTTTTCAAGCCAAAAGGACATTTTTTTACGAAAACAGTTGAATTTTAAACCAAACTAGAACCTCATATGCGCGCTCCGCGCGCGACCAATTTATTTACATGTATTTA
>CAKNYM010052579.1:267901-286744 GCA_932195095.1 Andricus curvator
AAATATAAATGAACTATGACTAAAACGTTACATCGAAAATGAATCTTTCAAAATGCGAATAAAATATTTAAAATGTTAATTAAAAGCCGCCTTTTTAAAAAATGCGTGAAAGGAATCGTATATATACCGAAGTATAAATGCATATACTTCCACTAAGCTTCTTATGAAAACAAACATCTCGAGTTCAAATAAACACAGATCGCTCATCGTCGATGAGATCGGCTTATGCTTTACTAAGTAACGGTAACGGTAACTAAACTACGAATACCAACTTTCAAAGATAGGATAGATGAATTTGCAACTAAAATGATGAATAAAAAAAAAATTAATTTTTAAAAAATTTGTTCGACTTTCATACAAGTAGTTGAATTTTCAACCAAATAATATGAGTTTTGAACAAAATTTGCAATAGTTGATATTTCAGCCAAAAAATATTTCCACATAAAATCAGAAAGATTTAAATAATCCAAAAAAAAACGAATTTTTAACAATGTTCAAACAAAACAGATAAACCTTCAACCAAACAGCAATAAGAAAAATTTGTAACAAAATAATTGAATTTTTAAGCCAAATCGTTGAATATTTAAGCCAAAAAGACGAATTTTCTACAAAACACATGAATATTAAACCTGAAAATATGAATGATAAACTAAAAATTTAATTTTCAAACAAGTAGTCGATTTTTTTCAAAATTTTTGAATTACTAAGACAAAAGGATTAATTTTTTTACAAAACAGTTCATTTTTCTTCCCAAAAATATGAATTTTCAACCTAAAAAGATAGATTTGCAACCAATTAGTGAAATTTTCAACACAAAAGTTTGGCTTTTTAATCAAATTATTGAATTTTCAACAAAATAATTAAATTTTGTAGCGAATAATAAAAATTTTCATCAAGAAAAACATTAGATTTTTACTGAGAGAGATAAAATTTTCAAACCAAAAACACGTATTTTCAACAAATTAGTTGAATTTTAATCCAACAAAGATTTTTTGTCCACAAAAACAAAATTGTTAAATTTTCAAGCCATAAGGACAATTTTTTACAAAACATTTGATTTTTTAAGCAAAGAGATGAACAACAAAAATGAATTTTTAACAAATTTTTTCGACTTTCAGTTAAGTGGTTAAATTTTTAACCAAATATTTGAATTTTCAACTCAAAAAGACGAATTTTCAACAAATTAGTTACATTTTCAACCAAAAAGGATAGCTTTTTAATAAAATTATTAAATTTCCAACAAAACAATTTGATTTTGTAGCAAATATTAAAATTTTCAGCCAAAAAAGAAGATTAAATTTCTACCGAAAGGAATGAAATTTTTAAACCAAAAAGATGAATTTTCAACCGAATAATATCAGTTCTGAATAAACATTGCAGTGCTTCATATTTCGATAAGAAAAAATGGTAGTCTATAGAATTCCTGAAAATAAAACAAGAATCTAACGATCAAATTTGGACAACCACCACAATTGCAATTCCTAAAAACAAAAAAAGTTTGTTTCTTTGGACAAAAATAAAAAAGAGGAAAGAAAAGTGAGAAGGCAACCAACCAAATCCCCTTCCTTTTCTTTTTTTTTCGTCTTTTTTATTTTTATTATTATCAAATCACAATATGAAAGCATTTATAATATTTAGCAAATGAATTTATGGTAAATATATGAATGGTTTTCATATTGTAATTTGATAATAATAAAAATAAAAAAGACAAAAGAAAAACAGAGATGGAAGGGGATTTGTTTGGTTGTCTTTTCATTTTTCTTTCCTCTTTTTTATTTTTGTCCAAAGAAACAAAATTTTTTTGTTTTCAGGAATTTCAATAGAAAATGATATTAAATTTTTCAGACTCCATGCATCATATTAAGACCATTTTATTTTATGTTTCAGGTGAGTTCACTCTCCATGAATTTATTGCAATGCATTGAAGTTTTGGGTAAGTAAAACCGTTTGAACAGACAAACAAAGACGAATTTTGTACAAAATATTGAATCCTCAAACAAAAAAGATTAGATTTCATTTTGTCCTACGAACCAATTTATCCTTAAAAATGTCTTCAAAGAACATTTTCCTCACTTTATTGAAATAAATAGGTGCGATACCAAAAAATCAATTTGGGACATTACAGAAACAAGGTGTAGTTCCAAAATGATACAGTTCCAAAATGATACACGAAAACAAATGAAGACACAGTGAAAATTTTTATTCTTCAATTTTTGATACAGCAAAATTCAAGCCAATGTTTTTCTGGGATAAAACATAATCAACATACTCAAGGTTTGTATACGCCACTTAAATGAGCAGCTTAACTCAATTGCCAATCCAAGTTCAAATGCGTTGAAACACCGTTTGCTTGACAATACGTGATCAGTGTTGGTAGAAGCCAGTGCTTGGACAAATGGGTGACAGCTTGACATACAGGGATAAAATGATGACACGAGTGTTCCGTTTGATTTGCTTCATAATATAGTTAGGGTTCATCGGCTATTTACTCTTTAAATTGCAGGCGGACGTAGACTCGCCCCTCTTCCTTGCTAATCTTAGCCCTTTATTCGCTGCAGACCTGAACAAACAAAGAAAATATATTATGCATTTTTACTCAGAGGAAGGACAATCTAGATTTACAGTATCATCTTGAAGTCCCTTCAACGTCCGTGAAGCTAATATTGTATTAGAAAGATTAAAAACAACCATGTTGCTCGAACTTTATCGGCTAAATTTATTACAAAGTCCCAACGTTTCGAGAACGTACTCATCAAGGGAATCTATCATAAAAATTATGGTTAAATTGTTCTGATTAGATAACATGGTTAGATTAGTATAACTTATAACACGATGGTCATCATTAATGTTTAATATCAATACAACATAGATGATGGTATACTATGATATTATTGCTATTCATATATTTATATTGCTATTTAGGTTTTAATGATAACTTTAATAACATCAGATACCCCTGACGAAGAGAACAGTGGATTCTCGAAACGTTTGGACTTTGTAATAAAAGCCGATAGAGTTGGAGCACCATTTTTGTGTTTACCTTCCTAAAAAAATATAATTTTTGAATTGGTATTATATTGTAGTTAAGGAAGTAATTGCATACCTATAGTAGTGAAATACCGATCCCAAGGTCCATTACTCATAATTTAATACTGGAAACTAGACAGCTAAAAATTTGATGATGTGTAAGAACCAAGATCGTAAACGTGACTATGTTTCGCCGATCATCTGCTGTTAAAAGTTTCTGGTACCATTAACCATACAGAAAACCACCCGCATAGTGTGGTTTTTAACCACAACCGTCAATTGCTCAAAGCAGAAACGTTATGACCGTTAGTTATCACGTTTTGTCTTTTATTATTCCGAACACTCAGCTATAAAGATGCTAAGCAACAGAGGAGCATATGCACCGGCAAATAAAAATTATATACAGAGGATACTATTATTATATTGCGCAAAATCAGAATTGCAGCGACGATTTGTAGAATGCATTGGGTAAGAGACTGTTATCATAAATATTCCCGGGATTCAAGTGCCAGTTTTCCTTCTCTTGTCATTATGTACAATTTCTAAAAAAATTACGTGTGATAATGATGTACATAATTACAGCCTCTGGTTACTGTTCGGCATTATGAAAGTTATATTCTTTATTGTTTCCGTAGGATTGAGTAATACGTGGACTGCATTTGGTTATCCTTATTTAATTTCAGCTAATGTAACTCATTTTAAGATAATTTAACATGTATGAATATGTTGTTGTTAAATAAAATAAGTAAATAATACTTAGGAATTTTAAATATGAGGGTTGATGGTTAATTTGGGTTGTATGGGGTACCTGGATTTACGGAAACCTGTCCACTGTCATATGTTTTCCGGTTGATGAGAGTCGTAGGTAAAGTCATAAATGTTTCTTTCTTTCTTTGCAGCACTAGGTTAATTATTGCGAAATTAGATCAAATACCAGTTTATCACGAGGCTATGACGAAGAAGCAGAATGAATAAAAACGGAATTATACCTGTTTGGAGTAACATGGTCTGGAAAATTGGATCCATTGGTGGCTAAGACTGGTTTCTCTTTGTCCATTTTATCAGTTTGGCGTAGAAGGTTATGGCCGCTTATGATTCGCATTTTTCTAATTTAAAGCCAAAATTATAACTGTCGGGTTGGAGTAGGGAATGATACTAGGGCTTTTACAGAATCTATTGGTATGATACTCACGTCTCAAATTCAACCGGAAGTGGATTTATTTCTTGTTCGAGAAAAAGTATAACACCTGCTCTTATGGTACACGCTAAATGTAGATGCGTTTTTCTGGAAAAGCAGTTTTTCGAAGTCTGAAGTTAAAAAACGTCACGGCGACTCGTTTTTCAAACTGAGGGATTCGTCTTGGTCCATATAACACCTATTTTAGTAAAATTTTGATGGTAATTGTTTATATTCTGGATTATAAAACTTAACATCTAGACTTGTCTATATTAAAAATTTTCTTTCCAATTTAAAACAAAATCTTATAATCTTGTTTGAAGGACTCAATTCAAATTTATTAATTTTACATGATAGTGGTTTAAAATTGTTGAATGTATGTGAAGTATTTTGATCATTATGCAGTAATGCGGTAATTCAGCTCATGTATACTTTATGGCTTCAAAAGATATCTGCCGAGCAATTATTTACCGCGCGAAAAATCTCCGCTAAGTACATGAATTCAAGGTTTATTATTATTTCAGTTATGCAAGATAATGATGAATATGTAGAAATCTTGCCATAATGTCATATATTCAGACCGAGTATTCTGATATATGTTAGTATATATAGCGGTGAATATCTTCCAAATTTCTCATTCACCTTTTACGAAATCTATCTAGAAGAAATGAAGATCGCTATCTACATTATAATTCTTATATTTACGATTCATCTGGATTTTATTGGTAAGTGTGATACTTCCAAACTCCTAGGACATATTTTTTTGGAAGGAGTCTACATTAAAGATCACGTAATTTGATTAAATTTTAGAGCCTTGCTCGTTTTAGATTCGAGTAACGCCATGTTTTGTGAAAGTGGACATGTGGGGCAATACGGGGTACCACCCTGTCTTGCAAATCAAAACTATTAATTGTTCAATTAATTTATTAAAATTAGGACACTGATCCGGCCATTGCCAACGAGACTGAACCAATGTCACATGAGGATCCTCTGTCTCAATTTTTCGGTTTGACGTACAGACAAGCGTCTCATACATCTATAATCAAAGTGAGAGTTTGTATTGTATTTTAATGATACATTATGGAGGAGAATAAAAAATAATGCCACAACATTTGTAAGAAATGTTTCTGTATTTTCCGAAATCCCTGTGACACCTATGTTAGAACAAGATCATAAAACATAGCATCTTAATTTCAAAACCTAATACATATGGATCGATGTGCAAAATAGTGAAATCAATTTCTACAGTGTCACTAATGAAAATTTTCTTATCAGTTTGGAACAAAGTCTCTTGAAATCTTATAATTTTGTTTGAATGATTCAATGCAGAATTATTTAATTTCACACGTTAGTAGCTCAAAAATTTTCCAGTTCATCTAAAGTATTTTGTTCATTATGTGATAATGGTGATTAGGCTAATGTATACTTTATGACGTCAAAATATATCGACAGAGAAAATATTTATCCCGCGAAGTACCTCCGCTAAGTACATGAATTGGAGTGTTATTATTATTTTAGTTAATTAAGGTAAAGCTAAATATGTGGCAGTCTTTCCATAGTGTCATATAATCCGACTGAGTAGTCTGACAGACGTTGGTATATATAGCGGTGAATATCTTTAAAATTTCTAAGTCGGCGTTTTCAAAATCTATATTGACGAAATGAAGATCGCTAGCTGCATTCTAATTCTTACATTTGCGGTTTATCTGGATTTTGTTGGTAAGTGTAATACGTCCGAACTCCTAGGATATATTTTCTGTGAAAGAGTCTACAATTAAGATCACCTAATTGGGTTTAATTTAAGACATTGTGAAAGTTCCTTGCTCGCTTTATATTTTCGTGTTCCCATGTTTTGTGAAAGTGGACATGTGGGGCGATACAGGATACCACCCCGTCTTGCACATAAAAAGTATGAGTTATGTAATTGATTAATTATTTTCTTACTTATACTTTGTTTTTGCAGAATTAGGATGGCCACATAGGGAGACCGCAGTTCATCCTTCTATAATTCATCTTCATAATGTTCGTTATTTCGAAATTATGTCAAATCCAATGGTAGGTTCTTCTTTAAGAGCAGGCCGTAACGAAGGAGCAATAGATCAGAATGGCCAGTACCTCTTTGGAGTAATGTGGGAGGAAAATTTGCATCCCTTGATAGCTAGGATTGGTCAAAATGAATTAGCAAGAATTAAAGTACGCATAAATTGGGACACTGATCCGGCCATTGCCAACGAGACTGTACTAATGTCGCCTGAGGATCCTCTGCGTCAATTTTTCGATTTAGGGTACAGTGAACTGACTCACCTGGTTCATGTCATAATACATCTGTAATCAAAGTTAGGGTTTATATTATATTTTGATGGTATACACTGTTAGAAATTTTTATAGCGATTTTACTATAAATGTAATGGAAGCAATATGCATATACGTGTAGTAAATTTAATATACCATCATCTTGTAAAATTAATATACATGTATAGTAAAACAGAGCGCGTGAAAGTTGAAAGTTCTTTGATACACACAAATCTTGTCAAATATTTAAAACTAAAGTAATAACCTGCAATTCATCGACTACATTCATATTTATAATCAAAGTGCAACGTACAGGTGGGATTTTCTTCAAAATTCACTGTAAATGTCAGAATTTTAACAAAACAACCGCTGCTTTTAGGTTAGGTGTCTTAATTATTCGCTTAATTGAACTTTTCCACTTAAAAGCCAGTATAATTTATGTTTAACTAGAAAAAAATAGCAGGCTTTATTATTTGGAATTGACGATTACTGCCAAAATTAATTTTAATTTGTGTAAAGTGAATTTACCTGACTTTTCTAAGAGTTGATCAATATTCATGTATATGAAATTTACTATGCACCCTCTTAATTACTATTTCATAGACCGAGTTTTTAGATTTACTATACAAATGTATAGTAAATCTATATTAAAATTGCAAACATTTTTAACAGTGTACTATGGAGCAGAATAAAAAATAATTCAACAAAATTTGCAAAAAATGTATCTTTATTTTCTGAAATCCACATGACACCTCTGTTAGAACAAGTCGGAAATCTTTAAAATCCTGTATCATAATACATAGCATCTCGATTTTAAAACCTAATATCTATGGATCGCTGTCCAAAATGGTGAAATCAATTTTATTCAGTGTCACTAATGACAATTTTCTTATCAATTTGAAACAAATTTTCTCAAAATCTTATAATTTTGTTTGAAAGATTCAGTGCATAATTATTCAATTTCACGCGTTATTAGCTTCAAATTTTTCCAGCTTATATAAAGTATTTTGATCATTATGAGATAATGGCAGTTGAACTAATGTATAGTTTATGTCGTCAAAATATATTTACCGAGAAAATATTCATCCCGCGAGAGAACTCCGCCAAGTATATGAATTTAAGCAATATTATTGTTGTATTTATTCAAGATTAAGTTAATCAAGGTTATTAAAGCTAGCCTAAACAATCATGGACATTATCCGTTGCTCACTTGTAAATTCCCATACACGTCGAGAATCCCATACACTGGTATGGGAAAACTTCCAGTCATGTATGGAACTTTGATGCGCGGCTGTAGAATGCGCAGCCGAGTGAAGCGCGCATGTGCTGTAACCGTGGTGAATGGAGAAGGAGCTGAGTATAATACAATCATGGTGTCAAGCTTCTAATTCATAAGAGTTTCAGTACACTTTTGTGAAACATTTTAGAGTTGTAGCCGTGAAACAGTGAAATAATGTGTGTGTAATAAGATTCAATGCAATTAGAAATTTTTCACAAAAAGAAGAAGGAAGCAACAGGAGAGGAAAAATTCCAAACAAGCGTCTAATTCATAATAGTTTGAGTACACACTTGTGAAAAAATTTGGAGTTGTAGCAATGCAACAGTGAAAAGTGAAACAGTGAAATATTGTAAGTGTAATAAGATTCAGTGCGATTAGACATTTTTCACAAAAAGAAGAAAGAAGCAACAGGAGAGGGGAAATTCTAGAAATATGGTACCTGGTATAGGAAAAGTCCCATGCACACGTATGACTATTTTCCCATACCGATGTATGGAAAAATTTCAATATGCGTATGGGTTAATTACTTCCAATACAGTGTAGAACATACCGATTGGGAGCAGGCGTGGACAAAGTCACGAGCCTCAGAGAAAATATATCCTAGGAGTTCGGGGTTCGGAGGTATTACACTTACCAGAAAATCCGGATAAGCCGCAAATGTAAGAATTAGAATGCAGCTAGCGATCTTAATTTCATCAAGACAGATTTTAAAAACACTGAATGAGAAATTTTAAAGATATTCACCGCTATATAGATTGACGTATATCAGAGTACTCAGTCTGATTATATGTCACTATGGAAAAATTCATACATGTTTGGTTTTATCTTAAATAAATAAAATAATAATATTGTGTGCCAAAACTGGTAATGAGCGACCAGAAAAGTAGGGAATGCCAAGCCTAATCAAAATCCATAGAGTTTTATGGGAGTTATTAAAAGTCCGCATATATGGTTCATTATCAGTTTTGTCACGACCGATGTCTTTTAAAGTCGTAAAGTATACATTAGCACAATTAATATGACTTCACAATGATCAAAATTCTTTATATAAGACGGAATCTTTTAAACCACTAACGTGTGAAATTAATCCATTTTGAATTTAGTATTTTAAACCGCTGATTACAATTTTTCAGGACCAACAAAAAATGTTTTAGAAAATTTTGAATTGTAGGGCGAGGGAAATATTTCAATTTTTCTATATGGTTCTGGAACTTATTTTTCTTACCTTTAAAACATGTTTCTTTAGATTTATGTGGCATAAAAATTGACACTCGACAGTTGCTACTCATGAAAATTCATGACAGGCAATGGATCTTATGAATCGGAATATTCTGATGCGCAATTTGCTGATCAGATTAAAAATCCGAAATCTGAATAAAAGCGTTGCATATCATTTTGATCCAATTTTAGTATCAAATTGATCAACTGGCATTTAATGTGATTAAGATTAATTTTAAAACATTAAAAAAGCGTTTTGCGACGCACCTTTAAGATTTTAATCAACTTTGAATTATTTGATTAATTTAATAATTTTTCTTTTGCAGAATTTGTTTGGCCACATAAAAATGTCGCTGTTTATGATTTTTCAATTCATCTTTATAATTTTCCTATGGAGAACAATAAGGCTAAACAAATTTGCAAAAAATCCCTTCCTTGTGGTTGATTTCAAAAGATCTTTTGAGGAGAAGGTGGTTGGAAATAAAATTTTTATTTGTGAGCTTTATTGTATTCTGATTTTGAGAAAGATTAGGTAGATTTTTTAGATCTTAAAAGAATTTTTTCTTATTTTTTGAAATCCGTGTGACAACTATCAATATCGAGAAAAGGGGTAATAAACGTATTACTTCGGGCAAATTTTTATTACGTTAAACTCTTATCTGCAAAAAATTATTTGTCAACATTTTGCACGCAGAAAAAATTCGCTTATGCTTGATGCATCTCATATTTCCATGGTCTCATTTTAAGTTTCGAATTTTTATAATAGTAGGAGGAATTTTGGATATAACATTTTTCTTTTCTGCACAGTCTCTTCTTTTTATCTAAAGAATAAATCAAATAAAACCTAAAAAATTGCGATTTGACAACATACAGTAATACGTATAAATAAAAATACTCTTTTTGGCCTTTTTTTAACTTACAAGGTTCTTTTCTTCAACGAAATATGATTCGGAAGATATAGGTGATTTCACCGACAAAGAAGAACTTTCTAAATAAAAAAAAAGTTTAAACTGTGAAATTGTTTCTAAGAATTTTTAAAGTAATCATAATTATTTTGTGGAATGGTAATCCATTGTGTTATCATATTATTCTTGAGATAAAAAGAAATCAATCTGCAGAAAAGAATAATTTTTGTTTTTCAAAACTGCGATATAAGTGTAGTTGTTTATAACAATTGTTGTTGAAAGACAATCTTTGACGGTTTTTCTTTTGTTTAAATAAAAACGAAAATAAAATAGCCGTGAAGTTAAAAAGGACACAACGATATATAAAAATAAAAAGTGTTCACGTGTTTTGTGGACGCTCCCAGATGACGTTGACTCGACCGAAGTTATTTTTTGAGATGATTTAATATGTGTAAATCTGTAGCTTCAAATGCAAAGGTTTCTTGAGCAACATCATCATTTAGAAATGTTGCGTTCAACTCATCGACAAATTTAGTGAATTGTTCTTAACAATTTTATAAATTTGTAAAATTGAGAGCTAATCATTCTTCTTGAATCTGGACCAAGGATTTTTTTTATCGAAATTATTTATTTTTATTTTTGAAAATATTTTGTTCGGTTTACGTAATTTCGAATCCGACTTACGGAAGATTTACAACGTCCTAGGACCAACAGAAAATGTTTTAGAAAATGTTGAATTTTTAACCAATAGTTGATTTTTCAACTGGGAAACATAAAGTTTTGAGCAAATGGTTGAATTTTCACTCGAGAAAGATAAATTTTCAACCAAAAATGAAATAGTTAGCTAAATAAGTAGTAAAATCTTCAACTAAAGGGATGAATTTTCAACAAAATACATTTTTAAACGAAGTAGTTGAATTTGAGAAGAAAAATAATTTTCACATAGTTGAATTTTCGATGGAAAAAATTTATTGTTAACCAGAAAAGATTTTAAATTTGAATAAAAAACTTGGAAAGAATTATTTCCAAGTAAACAGTTGCATTGCGAACCGAAAAAACGAATTTATAATAAAACAGGTAAATTTTGCACCAAAAAGAATTAATTTCTAAAAAAAGTGTTGCATTTTCTACAATTAAATTAAATTTTCAATAAAAAAATATGAATATGGATTTTTAACCAACTTGATTAAATTTCTACAAAAACGTCGAATTTGTATAAAAACAGATAAATTTTCAACAAAAAAGTTCATTTTCAACCAAAAAGATCAATAATATTAATGTAATATTAATAGATGTATATTATGATGTAATAGATCAATTTCGTATCAAAATAATTGAATTTCCAACCAATTAATTAAATTTTCGATGAAAAAATTTGAGCTCTTAGCCAGAAATATAATTGTAGACTTTTCGGCATTGGCATTGAGGTTTGGCCAGGGGAAAGGAAAACTTCAAAAAACCTGACCATTTGTCACACATTAGAAAATTCGTCTTTTATGGTCGAATGTTAATTTTCTTAATGACAAATCCATTTGTTTGGTTGAAAATGCATTCTTTTTTGTTGAAAATTCAACTAATTAATTGAAAAATCTTTAAAAAGTCAAATATTTGGTTGAAAATTCATGTATTTTGTTATAAACTGATTTTATCAGTTGAAAATTTATCCTTCTGCTTGAAAATTAATTTTTTCGGTTAAAAATTAGTTGTTTTTTTTAATTAAGTTTTTTACTGCAAATTGAACTCTTCTATTTTTTGTTGAAAACTTATGTTGAAAATTTATTTTATTTGGTTGTAAATTGATTTCTTTACGAAAAATTTAACTAGTCTTTTTTAAGTTCAAAATTTATCTGTTTTGGGCGAAAATTGAACTATTTTTTGAAAATTCATTTTGTTTGAAAATTCATTTCTTTGGTTGAAAAATTAACAATTTTGTACAAAATCAGTTTTTTAAGATAAAATTCAATTTTTTAACTGAAAATGGAACTATTCCATTTTTTACTTGAAAATCGATTTTTTCAGTAACAATTTTATTTATTTTTTTGAAAAGTCGTCTTTTTGTTTAAAAATTTAGTTATTTTGGTAAAAAATTCATATTTTTGGGTTGAAAATTGAACTTTTTTGTTAAAAATTAATATTTTTGGGTTTAATTTCACTGTCGTTTATTAAAAATTAAAATATTTTTTGATTGAAATATCAAATATTACGTTTTTTTTTTTTGAGAATTCATCTTTTTGGTTGGAACCAATTTCTTTGGTTGTACAAAATTCAACTGTTTTGTTGATTTTTTTTTTCTGAAATTTCCTTTCTTTTAACTCAAAATTTAACTATTCCATGTTTGATTGAAAATTTCTCCTCATCAGATGAAAATCCAACTATTTGGTTGAAAATCCCTGTATTTTTTAGAAAATTCATCTTTTGTGGTGGAATATTAATCTTTTTGGTGAATAATTAATTTTTTTGGTCAAAAATTAATTTGCTAGATTGAAAATTAGCTTTTTTTCGAATTGAAAATTAATTTTTTTACTGAAAATTTAGCTGTTCCATTTTCTGTCGATTTATCTTTTTTAATAGAAATTTAATATTCTTGGTTGAAAATTCATCTGTTTGGTTGAAAATTTAAGTATTTTTCTTGAAAATTTAGTTTATTAAGTTAAGTTAAGTTGAAAATTGATCTATTTTAGGCGAAAATTCAACTATTTTGTTGGAAATTTGTCTTTTTGATGGAAAAGTAATCTCATTAGTTGAACCGTTATCGTTTTGGTTAAAAATTAATCTCTGGTTGAAAATTTAACTGTTTATTTTGCGGAAAGTTAATTTTTTTAAGATTTATCATTTTAGTTAAAAATTCATTTCTTACGTTGAAAATTAGTTTTTTTAAATTAAACGTATGGAACTATTCGATTTTTGCTTGAAAATTGATTTTCTTTAGTTACCAATTTATTTTTTTGTGTGGATAAAACGTCTTTTCGGGTTAAAAATTCAATTATTTTGGTAAAAGATTCATATTTTTGGGTTGAAAATTCAACTTTTTTTGTTAAAAATTCATATTTTTGGTTTGAAAATTAGTCGCTTTTAAACATAAATCTTCCTCAGTGGAAAATTTAACTATTTGGTTGAAAATTCGTCTTTTGTGTTGAAATATTAATCTTCTTGGTAACAAATTACTCTTTTTGGTTTAAAATTTATTTCTCGGGTTAAGAATTTAACTATTAGATTGAAAAGTCCTTTAAAAATTCAGAAACTCGGTTGAAAACTCATGTGTTTGGTTAAAAAGTATTTCTCTCAGTTGAAATTAGTTTTTTGGATTCAGAAATCAATTTTGTTAACTGAAAATTAACCTATTCTATTTTTTGTTCAAAATTCATCTGTTTGGTTGAAAATTCAAGTATTTTTTGTATTTAGTTTATTTGTTTGTAAATTAATTTTTCGACTAAAAATGTAACTATTCTATTTTAAGCTGGTAGAAAAGTAATCTCATCAGATGAACGTTCATCTTTTTTGTGAAAAATTAATTTCAATGGAAGAAAATTGAACTACGTATTTTGTTGAAAATTCTTATTTCAAAAAAAAAAAAAAATAGAAAACATTTTCCATGACTTAGGCCTCTGAATCATGGATCGTAAAGCGGGAAGCACACACTTTTCACTGCGCATAATGCGCAGCGAGCCGAGCACTAGACCCTCTGTCGATGAGAGACGTAAAATATATGAGGGTAGATAATCTTTAAATATATTTGAAGTGCTTATATGCGAAGGTAATTTATACTTTTAGTGGAAATTATACATACAATGGGATATATGGTGAACTATAGTAACCCAAACTCACTTTGCATGTGGACAGTCAGAAAATTTATCAACCTTTTACGAATGCTATATGATGAATATTAATAAAAAAATTTGAAAAATATATTTTGTTCTGTTTACAAGGTATACATTTTTTTTTATACTTTATACTTATTAACAAATTTTCTTTTCTTGAAATTCGTATCTCATTGACAGGGGGTCTGGTACTTGGCTCGGTGCTGCCACCTAAGATTATTTTTGCATCATGAACCTCATTGGGAGCACGGGTTGAGTCTTCTCTTGTGCGTTATGCCTTGCGCTTATTCGCTGCGCAAAAGTGTGTGCTTCCTGCTTAAGTACAGTCACGATGATGATCGCACCCGTAACGTTGCGGTACATTATTATGTGACTGGTATGTGTTGTATAGGACACGTGGCATTGCCGTAGCGTACGTGCAACAATTTTTGAATGACGACTCGAGTCGCGGATCGACAATGAGCCTTATCGGCACTATGATCGAGTCGTTGAGAATAAATGAAAAAAAGAAATTCATTTCTCGGCGAAGTCCCGTCCTCACCTTAACCTTTTTCACTTCTGCGCGCATTACATTATAACGGCTCACGTAGTTGGATTGTAAAGAGTCCATGACAAAATCGTGTTTCTTGTTACATTCATGACTTTGAGAGAGGAAGGGAGAATGGAGGCCGCTCTTTTATTATTTGCATCACAAATGTGTGTCGATAGAAACGAGAATTCGAAATCATCACTAGTTCACGTCACCAAAAATTACTTGTGCAAATATAAAAGTCGAAAATAAACTTTGACACTGATTAACATTTTTCGGGAGTGACAAATGTGGTCCGTTTCTAGAAAATCTCAATTTCGAAATTTCCTAAATTTTTGTCACTTTTCTGTCCAATTTTTCATTTTTACAGACCGTTTTCAATTTTTATTTTAGGTATAAACAGAACCGAATAACTAGGAGATCAATTATGTTGATACAAAAAAAGTTTATTTCTTAATTTATTTATAAATTTTCGAAAAAAATGAATTCTCAACAAAAAGTGTAAAAAAAAGTGTTGGAGTGTAATAAAAGTGTAAGTGTAAATAATTAAAACAACCAAAAAAATTATACCAAATAGTTGAATTTTCAACCCAAAAGATGAACTTTCTCTAAAAAAGATGAATTTTTCACAAAATACATGAATTTTCCAATAAAAAAGATAAATTTTAAACCAAAAATAGAACACTTAAAATATTGGGAAAATTAATTTTTAACAAAAAAAAAAGAAACACGGATTTTCAACCAAATACATAGTTGAATTTTCAACCAAACATTTTCGCCTAAAATAGATAAATTTTTAACTTGAAATAGAATTAAAAAATTTTCAGTGGAAAATTAGTTTTCAACCAAATAAACTAAATTTTTAACAAAATAATTCAAGTTTCAACCAAACAGATGAATTTTTAACCAACAAGATTAAATTTCTATAAAAAAAAGATATATTTTTGACCAAAAATGGAATAGTTCAATTTTCAGTTTAAAGAATTGATTATCAATAAAAAAAATCATTTTCAACCAAAGAAATTAATTTCAACCAAAAAGATAAATTTTCAACTGAGGAAATTAATGTCAACAAAATGCATGAGTTTTCAACCAAAGATTTAAATTTTTAAAGGAATTTTCTATCTCATAGTTAAATTTTCAAGTGATGAAGTTAAATTTTTAATCAAACATTGAATAGTTAAATTTTCAGTTCATAAGTTAATTTTTAACCAAAAAGAATAATTTTCAACGGAATAGTTAAGTTTTGAACAAAGAGAAAAAAAGGTATTTCAACTGAAATTATGAATCAACCAAAAAAAATTAATTTTGTACCAAAAAGAAGAATTTTTAAGAAAATAGTTTAATTTTTGCCTGAAGCAGATAAATTTTGAACTTAAAATAGACTAGGTAAATTTTCAGTAAAAAAATTAGTTTTCAACCAAGTAAAATAAATTTTTATCACAAATCGACAAAAATTGAATAGGTCAATTATTAGTTTAAAAAATTAATTTTCAATAAGAAAACCAATTTTCAACCAAAAAGATGAATTTCCAACTAATAAGATTAATTTTTAACAAAATACATGAATTTTCAACCGAATATTTCACTTTTTTTTCAAATATTCAAATTTTCAATCAAACTGTAAACCTTGTAGACTAGTTAAATTTTCAATAAAAAATTTAATTTTCAGCATAAATTTTGGACTAAAAATGGAACAGTTAAATTTGCAGTTAACAAAATTAATTTTCAATAAAAAAACTAATTTTCAATTATAGAAATAGATTTTCAACCAAAATGATAATTTTTTAGTAACAGAAATAAATTTCAACTAAATAAAATTAATTTTCAACAGAAATTTTCGAAAAAAAATAGAATAGTTGAATTTTTAGGTAAAAAATTCTATTTTCAATTTGAAAGGAACTAATTTTCAATCAAATAAATTAATTTTCAACCAAAAAGGTAAATTTTCATCCAAATATTTCACGTTTTGAGGAAATTTTAAATTAAATATTCAAGTTTTCAAAAAGATTTGAAACCTTGTAGACTAGTTAAATTTTCAATAAAAAAATTAATTTTCGACTAAAAATGGAAAATTTAAATTTTCAGTTGACAAAATTAATTTTCAATAAAAAAACTAATTTTCAACTATCGAAATAAATTTTCAACCAAATATATAAATTTTTAGTAACAAAATTAAATTTTAACCAAATAAAATTAATTTGCAACAGACATTTTCGAAAAAAAATAGAATAGTTGAATTTTCAGGTAAAAAATTCTATTTTCTATTTGAAAGAAACTAATTTTTAATCAAATTAACTAATTTTCAACAAAAAATATAAATTTTCAACCAAAAATTTCACTCTTTGAGAAAATTTTTCATTAAATATTCAAATTTTCAAACAGATTTTAAACCTTGTAGACGAGTGAAATTTTCAATAAAAAAATTAATTTTCAACATAAATTTTCGACTAAAAATGCAAACGGTTAAATTTTCAGTTAAGAAAATTAATTTTCAATAAAAAAACTAATTTTCAACTATGGAAATAAATTTTCAACCAAAAATATAAATTTTCAACCAAAAATATAAATTTTCAACCAAAAATATAAATTTTTAGTAACAAAATTAAATTTTAATCAAATAAAATTAATTTACAACATACATTTTCGAAAAAAATAGAATAGTTAAATTTTCAGGTAAAAAATTCTATTTTCAATTTGAAAGAAACTAATTTTTAAATAAATTAACTATTTTTCAACCAAAAATATAAATTTTCAACCAAATATCTCACTTTTTAAGGCAATTTTTCATTAAATATTCAAATTTTCAAACAGATTTTAAACCTTGTAGACTAGTTAAATTTTCCATAAAAAAAAAATTTGCAACATAAATTTTCGAGTAAAAATGGAACATTTAAATTTTCAGTTATCAAAATTAGTTTTCAATAAAAAAAACTGATTTACAACTACAGAAATAAATTTTCAACCAAAGAGATACATTTTTAGTAAAAAAATTAAATTCCAACCAAATAAAATCAATTTTCAACAGAAATTTTCGAAAAAAATAGAATAGTTAAATTTTCAGGTGAAAAATTCTATTTTCAATTTCAAAGGAACTAATTTTCAATCAAATAAATTAATTTTCAACAGAAAAGATAAATTTTCAACCAGATATTTCACTTTTTGAGGAAATTTTCAATTAAATATTCAAGGTTTCAAACCTTGTTAAATTTTCAATAAAAAAATTAATTTTTAACATAAATTTTCGACTAAAAATGGAACAGTTAAATTTTCAGTTGACAAAATTAATTTTCAATAAAAAAACTAATTTTCAACTATCGAAATAAATTTTCAACCAAAAATATAAATTTTTAGTAACAAAATTAAATTTTAACCAATTAAAATTAATTTGCAACATAAATTTTCGAAAAAATAGAATAGTTGAATTTTCAGGTAAAAAATTCTATTTTCAATTTGGAAGAAACGAATTTTTAATCAAATAAATTAATTCTCAACCAAAAATATAAATTTTCAACCAAATATTTCACTTTTTCAGGAAATTTTCAATTAAATACCAAATTTTAAAACAGATTTTAAACCTTGTAGACGAGTTAAATTTTCAACAAAAAAATGAATTTTCAACATAAATTTTCGACTAAAAATGGAACAGGTGAATTTTCAGTTAACAAAATTAATTTTCAATAAAAAAACTAATTATCAGTTATAGAAACAAATTTTCAACCAAAAGGATCAATTTTTAGTAGAAATAATAAATTTTTACCAAATAAAATTAATTTTCAACAGAAATTTTCGAAAAAAAATAGAATAGTTGAATTTTTAGGTAAAAAATTCTATTTTGAACTTGAAAGAAACTAATTTTTAATCGAATTAATTAGTTTTCAACCAAAATGATAAATTTTCAACTGAGAAAATTAATTTTCAACTGAGAAGATTAATTTTCAACAAAATATATGATTTTCAACCAAATATTTGACTTCTTAAAGAAATTTTCAATTTAATAGTTAAATTATAAACCAAAGAAATGAATTTTCAACCAAAAAGATGAATTAGTCACAAAGAAGAAGAATTTTATAACATAAAAGACAAATTGTTAACCAAATACAAGATTTTTTAAGCAAATAGTTGAATTTTCAACTGATGAAGATAAGTTTTAAACCAAAGAGCTGCGATTTATACTAAAAAAAAGATGAAATTTCTACCAAAATAGATGAATTATCAACTCAAAATGACGAATTTTTAACGAAAAAGAATGATTTTTTTACGAAAAATGTTAATAAAAAAAAATTCGTTTGATTTCCAAGTGTTCTGAATTGACTGGCGGAGGAATTCTTCAGAATTTGACCTGAATGCACTTTAGGTCAAATAGAATTGTCCTAGATTTAAATTTTCAAAATTATACTTTACGGAAGGAATTAAATCTAACCTTTTCAACTGAATTAAAATGTATTTATTCACTGATTGAAATTATTTAAGTCAGTTAAACTAATTTTAGTCAGTTTAACAGTTTTTATTTTTTTTGTTTATTCAATTTTTATCTCCTAGAAAAAATTTCTCTTATACATGAATTCTTGTCAAACGCTTTTTTTTGTCCACAAATT
>CAKNYM010052579.1:290497-338806 GCA_932195095.1 Andricus curvator
TGGGCGTTGCCTAGTTGTCATTCTGAATTATTTCAAAGTACAGCTTTCAATGTTTTACATGGATGACAAACTTGAAAATAATTTTTAAATAATTTTTTATCATAAAGAAACACCACACGAAATAGAAAATATAAATTCAATCCTCCTTATCACTCCTGTGTAAGAGGGTGGAAAAACCAAGTGGGCGTTGCCTAGTTGTCATTCTGAATTATTTAAAAATACACTTTTTAATGTTTTAAATCTATAAAAAATTTGAAAGTGTTAAAAAATAATAATTTACTCGAAGAAAAACATACGAAACAGAAAAAAAATTATTTCTCCGAATAAGAGGGTGGAAAAACAAAATGGGCGTTGCCTAGTTGTCATTCTGAATGATTTGAAAGTACTTTTTTTCATGCTTCAAATCAATACAAAAAATTTAAAGAGTTTAAAGATAATAATTTATTTTCAAAAATAGCATAAGGCACAGAAGCATAAGTTTAATGTTCCTCATAATTCTTCTGTGTAAGAGGGAGAAAAAACAGAATGGGCTTTACGCAGTTAATTTAGAACTTGGGAAAATCCCACAATCATGATTTAAGGTAATCAGCTAATTCTGGATCTTAATATGTGATATTACGCAACAAAAAGGCCGAAATATTTCATCGATCGTAGAAAATTTTTCTTGTTCCAAGAAATAATGTTTTTCAAATGAAAAAATCATTCTTGTTAAACGAACAATTTTTTTCATGAAAAAGTATTTGATTGAAACAATTCAGCAGTTCATTTCTTTCATTTAAGTATTATTTTTTCTTAGTCTTGAAGATTCCTAATTTCAATTCAAGAAAAAAATTAAATTTGAATTTTTTATTTGAAAACTCAAATACTTTATTTCTGGGTCGATTTCTGGTTAAAAATTTCTCTACTGCACTTAAAAATTTATATTTTGTTGAAAATTCGTCTTTTTTGGTAGAAAATTAATCTTTTTGGTGGAAAATTCACCTTTTTGGTTGAGAATTAACTTTATTTTTTAATTTTATTATTAATTATTAACTTTATCATAATTAACTTTATTTTTTTTTAGATATATTTCCCACATTAATTTTATTTAAATGAAGAGCAGTTTTGCTTAATGAATTAAACGAGCTAAATTGTCAACAAACAAAAAAATGTGGGAAAATCGTTCAGATTTAGAATACTTAACAGAAGAAGCACCAGGGAAAATAATTATCATGCTTTTTAACCTTTAGGTATGGTCGTGCGGTCTACAGACCGCACCATGTTTTTGATATGTGTGTCCCTACCCCCTGGCCATCCACGTTGCTGCTGTTATAAGTAGCTTTTATTCCGCCGAGGTAGGTGGAAAACGTGTGTTCCTGCCTGTAATTGGTTAACAATATCAATTGAAAGCTTATTGGTGGTCCCTGAGACCGCACGTCCACGGTAGCGTCACTATTTTATATTTCTATTTCAATTTTTTGCAAGGTGTTTAAAAACGCAGGATATGAAAAATTAGTAAGGACGCGTGGACGTGCGGTCTCATAGACCGCATGGGCATTTTCATGTTCAAGCATTTTTGCCTTTAACTTAAAACTATTTTAAACTGAAAGTCATCAATCTCTGTCATTGTAAATGTAATTGAATGGACAATGCAGTTTTATTTCAGTAGCACAGCTATTAGTCAAGTGTCACGATTGGTGTGACAATATTAACCGGTTTAGATTGAATAATACCGTTTAAGTGCGCAACATAAACATAAATTAATAAACGTTATTCAACGATTAAGTATGTTTTGTTACTGCCCTGCCTTCATAACTCGAACTGCGATCCATATCTGTGCACCTCTTTCACTCGTTTACAATTAGTCACACTCCAGGTAATTACCAGCGCGTGGAAACTTCTCATGTTCCGACCCAGCAGGAGAGTAACGTAATAAATCATAATTCCAACAAAATTTTTTCTTCAGTTGTACATTCTAAGATCCGGACAGTACCCATTTGAACAGCCGGGTGCAATAACCAGCCCGACGCTCGTAAACGCGTAAAAGAATTGTCCGATCTTCTCAAAGAAAGAAGATTTTCAAAATAAATTTTTTGAAAATGTAGAATTCTAGAGCATAAGGAAGTGAAACTTTTTCCTTTCATAATTTTTTTGCCAATTGTTTATTTTTAATAATAAAAATACTCTATCGATGTCTAGGACATCATGAAAAAATTAACAGTCGCTCATTGTTTAATAATATTTCATTGTAAAATGAGGTCAATCAATAATTGTGTTTTCTTGGTTTCGCCGGTAAAAAGTATCTAGGTAACTTCGAGTTTCAAACAACTTCCAGTGCGTGATTTGTTCAACAATGTTGAATGAAGTTTTTTGGAGAATCTCATATCGAATCGTTGAAAGTTTACTGAGATATGCAGCTTTTGAAAAAGTACTCGACGTCTGCCCGCGCTGTTAGCTTATGTATAGCGAGGACTGCTCTGTCAGGCAGAATTCTCGAAGTTCAGTCTGCGCGGGTAGACGCCGAGTACTTTTTCCAAAGCTGAATATCTCAGTAAATTTTCAACGATTCGATATGAAACGAAATATCAAAAAAAAGTTTCTCCCTCATTTAACTGAGTTTTAAAACTTAAATCGTTCCAACTCGGCCAAATATTATTGAAATGAGTTCATATTTGTAGGACGTATTCAAAATACTCTATCGATGCCCAGAAAATCATGAAAAAGTTAACAGTCGCTCATTGTTTAATAATATTTAATTGTAAAATGAGATCAATCAATAATTGTGTTTTCTTGGTTTCGCCGGTAAAAAGTATCTAGGTAACTTCGACTTTCAAACAACTTCCAGTCAGTGATTTGTTCAACAATGTTGAATGAAGTTTTTTGGAGAATCTCATATCGAATCGTTGAAAATTTACTGAGATATGCAGCTTTGGAAAAAGTACTTGACGACGCCCGCGATTTTAGCTTATGCGTCGCGAGGACTGCTCTGTCAGGCAGAATTCTCGTAGTTCAGTCTGCGCGGGCAGACGTCGAGTACTTTTTCCAAAGCTGAATATCTCAGTAAATGTTCAACGATTCGATATGAGATTTTCCAAAAAAGTTATTGCACCAGGCGGCTCAATTGTACATTCCCATCATGCAGCTGAGGGATCGCCAGACGCTGTAGCCGACCCTTGCCAGCAGCTTTTGTACTAATGAAGTATAAAATAAGATACATCAATTTTAAAAAAAATTGTAATTAGTATTAGTAATTAAATCGGACTTATTATAATTTTCAACTTGCCAAGGCAAGTAAGAAATCATTGGAATCGCCAAAGAACTTACATGTCGAATATAATATTTCTATATTAATTAAAAGAAAATTAAAATATTTTTTGATGGAAATATCAACTATCACACATTTTGTTGAGAGATAATTTTTTTCCATTGAAGATTCATCACTATGGTTGAAAATTTAACTATTTCGTTGAAAATTCCCTTTTTCTTTTGAACCATAGTAATAAATCTTCAATGGAAAAAAATTAACTCTCAACAAAATGTGTGATAGTTGATATTTCCATAAAAAAATATTTTAATTTTCAATTTTCAAAAACCGTTAAATTAAACTAAAAAATACAAATTTTGGACAAAAAGAGTTGAATTTACAAGCCAAAAATATGCATTTTTTACAAAAATAATTGAATTTCGAACACAAAAAAGACGAGAAGTGAATTTTGAACTTGAAAAGATCAATTTTATAACAAAAGTGGAATAGCTAGATTTTCAGTCAAAAAAATTCATTGAAAAAAAACTAATTTTCAACAAAATAGTTCAATTTTTAAGCGAAGAAATTTATTTTTAACTAAAATAATAAATCTTCAACCAAAAAAATTAATTTTTAATTCAATAGTTGAATTTTCAACCCAAAAGATGAATTTTCTACCAAAAAAGGCAAATTTTCAACAAAATAAATGAATTTTCAATTTAAAAAAATGCATTTTCAACTAAGAAGATTAAATGTTCAACAAAAAAGATTAATTTACGAAAAAAATTGAATAGTTAAATTTTCAGTTGAAAAATTAATTTTTATTTAAAAAAATCTAATTTTCAATCAAAGAAATGAATTTTCAACCAAAATCATTAAGTTCGAACAAAATACATGAATTTTCAACCAAATTTTGAATTTTGATAGGAATTTTCAACCTAAAAGTTACTTTTTCAACCGAAGAAATGAATTTTTAGCCATAAAGGTGAATTAGTTACCAAGAAAATTAATATTCTACCAAAAAAGACAAAGTTTTAACAAAATACAGAAATTTTTAATCAAGTAGCTGAAATTCCAAATGAAGAAGATAAATATTAAATCAAACCTGGAACGGTCAAATTTTTTGTTACAAAAATTCATGTTCACAAAAAAAAGAACAAAATAGTTAAATTATTAATTAAAGAAATTAATTTTTAACCAAATAGTTGAATTTTCAATTAAAAAGATGAATTTTGTACCAAAAAAGACAAATTTTTAACCAAAAAAGATTAATATTCTACCGCAAAAGATAAAGATTCAGCAAAATTTACAAAAAAACGAATTTTCAACAAAATAATTAAATTTTTAAGCACATAAAATTATTTTTAACTAAAATAATAAATCTTCAACCACAAAAATTAATGTTTAACCAAATAGTTTAATTCACAACCCAAAAGATGAATTTTCTACATGAAACAGACAATTTTTCAACAAAAAATAGAAAAGTTAAATTTTCATTTAAAAAAATCAATTTTCATACAAAAAATTAATTTTCAACAGCTAAGATTAATTTTTTACCAAGAAACATGAATTTGGAACAAAAAAATTTTGATTTTTCTGTTAAAACTCGTTGAATTAATTTTCATTTAAATAAATCCCCGTTGGTTTCTTACACTTGCTGAAAATTCAACTATATCTTTTTTGGTTGAAAATTTATATTTTTAAATAAATGAAGTGTTTGGTCGAAAATTCATGTATTTTGTTAAAAATTAATCTGTTTTGGCTCAGATTTCTACTATTTTGTTGAAAGTTCGTATCTTGAGGTTGAAAAGTGAACTACTTACTATTTTTTTTTTGGGAAGATTACTACCTGCTTGCGCTATCCCCTCTACCCCACCTCCCATCATACAGATGTGGGATCGCCAGACGCTGTCGCCGACCCTTGTCAGCAGCTTTTGTACTAATGATGAATAAAATAAGATACATCAATTTTCAAATTTTTAAAATTAGTATTAGTTATTATATCGGACTTACCTGCTTGCGTAACCCCCTCTATCCAACCTCCCATTATGCAGCTGAGGGATCGCCAGACGCTGTCGCCGACCCTTGCCAGCAGGGGGTTTCTTTGTACCAGTGAGGAACAAAATAAGAAACATAAATTTTTTAATTTTTTAATCAGTAATAGTAATTACTTTGGACTTATTCTAATTTTCAACTTGTTGAGACAAGCCGCATATCGTTGGAATCGCCAAAGAACGTAGATTTCGAACATAATATTTCTGAATTATTAATTTCAAAATTAAAAAATGTATCTTTTTTAATTTTATTCCTCATTAGTACCAAAAAGAAACCTGCTGGCATGGGTCGGCGACAGCGTCTGGCGATCCCTCAACTGCATAAAGGGAAGTTGGGTGGAGCGAGTACTAATTAGGAAGCATTCTTCAAAAAAATATGAGAGAATGTCACATTTGTGTGCATAATAAAACTGACAAAAGTGCAAGATTTACTAATGTAAAATTTGATTGTTTAACCATAGCTAGACAAAGCAGAATTACAATATGTACTTGACATGAGCAAAAGTAACTTCATTGTCAAATATCAATCAAAACTTGTATTTTTGCAACAGATTTTTCAGTCGTGGAAAAAGAAATTTCAAACAAATTGTGGAATTTTCATGCCAGAAAGAAATATTTTCTAAAAAAACAGTTGAATTTTTAAACCGAGAATAGGATTTCGATTTTATTTGATTAATTGAATAGACCCAAAAAAAAATTGTATCGAAATAATTCAATCTTTAATTTAAAAAAAATCAATTTTTTTACCAAGCAGTTGGATTAAAAAACCAATCTACCAAAAGTGATGAATTTCAACAAAAGCGTTCAATGTTAAACCAAGAAAGATTTTTCAGTCAAGAAAGAAAAATAAATTCCAATGAAATTGTTGAATCTTCAATCTAAACATACAAATATTTCACAAGATAGTTCAATTTTGTACAAAAAAGGTCATTATCATCACAAAAAGACACATTTTCATCAAAATAGTTCAATTTTTAATTAAAAACGATGACTTTTTAACAAAATTGTTGAATTTTCTATACAATTATTAAAGTTTCAACCAAATAATTTCATTTTTAACCAACAAAATGAATTCTGAACGAAGAATATAATAGTTAACTTTTCAATAAAAAAAATTAACTTTCAAAAATCTAATCAAGATGGATTTTTCATTCATTCAAGAAAAAAAATTTCAATCAAGTTGTTGAATTTTCAATCTAAACAGACGAATCTTTTAAAATAGATCAATTTCTAATAAAAAAAAATTAATTATCACCCCAGGAAGACGAATTTTCATCAAAAGAGTTGGATTTTCAATTAATAACGATGACTTTTTAACAGAATTGCGAAATTTTCCATAAATTAAATAAATTTTCAACCAAATAATTTCATATTTATCCAAAAAAATGAATTCTGAACGAAAAATATAATAATTAACTTTTCAATAAAAAAATTAACTTTCGAAACTGTAATCAAGAAAGATTTTTCATTCAAGAAAGAAAAAAATTTCAATCAAGTTGTTGAATCTTCAATCTAAACAGACGAATTTTTTACAAAATAGTTCAATTTTTCACAAAAAAGGTCATTATCATCCCAAAAAGACGATTTTGTCAAATTGTTGAATTTTTCATGAAATAGTTAAATTTTCAAACAAATCATTTTCTTTTCACACAAAAAAAATGAATTCTGAACAAAAAATATAATAGGTAGCTTTTTAATAAAAAAAAATTAACTTTCAAAAATCTAATCAAGAAAGATTTTTCATTTAAGAAAGAAAAAAAATGTCAATAAACTTGTTGAATCTTCAATCTAAACAGACGAATCTTTTACAAAATAGTTGATTTCTTAAGCTAAACCTGTAACGCGGAATACCTAAAGCTCCTCTTATCAAGGGAGGCCCCCATACGATCCTGGATCTACCCCCACCAACCACGAAGAGCGCTTCGCGCCTGAGACTACAACGTGAAACCAGTCAACGCACAACCACTGACGCGTGTGAATTGGTCTGATTTAAATTCAGTGTCTGACCCAATTTGTTTTCACTTAATTCTTTTGACTTTATACCTTGACTTTGTACTGTACACTTTTGGTCTTTAATAAAACCCAATTTGTATAAATAATCCCTGATGTTATACTGGCGCCCGACTTGTGGCCCAAAACAAGCAGTTCTAGTCTGTGAACAGTTAAAGTGCAAAAGTTACCAAGTGAGAAATCAAAGTGCAAGTGATCTGTTTAAATCGCAACACGCGTCCAGCTGCCAAAATTTCGGACAACGGGTCTACCAGCTCTGCCCTACGATTTAGTAGGAGAATTCAGGGCCTAGAACCAGAGGATACGTCGAATCTGCAGCCCGTGACAACCGATAAGGGCAAAGAAGAGGCTTCTAACGAAAAACCATCAGCATCGTCCCAAGAAAGGAACGAGACCATATCTGATACATTGTTTCTCGGCCCGGTTTGTAATTATTCTGGTATTCAGGTAAGCCACGTTTCGGCCAACGCCCAAGATAAAATGGCGTCAGTGACTATGACTCAAGAGCAATTTGCGCTGTTGCTTGAGTCGCTAAAAAGTGCCTTATCCGAAACGCGTTCTGCGACTCCAATCGAAGCTGGTATTTCGGCAACACCACAACAAGGCAACTTCGCGAAATGCTCTGCCCGATTCTCCGGGAAGAGAGACGAAGATGTCGATGCTTTCATCGATTCTATCGAGACATATAAAGTATGTGTAAACATCTCCGATGATAACGCGCTGAAAGGGTTACCAATCCTTTTCACCGACATTGCCGCGACGTGGTGGCGCGGTGTAAAAGAAATTACCACTACATGGGAAAACGCAATCATCTCGCTTCGTCATACGTTCGGTCCTAAAAAACCGCCCCATCGCATATTTCGAGAATTATTCGCACACGAACAAGACAGTCGCACTTCTACCGATGTCTTCATATGTAAAGCGCGCGCGCTCCTCGCACAGCTACCGGCTAATACTTTGAACGAAGCGACGCAGATCGATATGATCTATGGACTACTCGCACACCGTATTCGCAAAGAAGTCCCGCGCGATAAAGTGACCGATTTCAAGACTTTAATCGATCTGTCACGTTTGGCAGAAGAGAATATCTTCGAGGAGCCGGTAGCAAAGCCTGCTTCTTCATCGGGTTCCTATGACGCGAAAGAATCGAAAGAGTCAAAAGACGCAAAAACGCGACCGCGATGCAAATTCTGCAAAAATTTCGGACATTCCATAGACGAGTGTAAAACACTTCGGCGCAAGCAAGAGAAGGAGTCATCGGGCCAGCCTAATACATTAACCGCGCAACATAGCAGCCGAGAGCACGTAGCCGCAAGCGTAAACAAAACGGAAACGAACTCGAATCAACGCGGGAACGTGATCGCATGTTATGGTTGTAATTTGCCGGGATTCCTGAAGAGAGATTGCCCGAATTGCAATAAAGAACGCGACGCGAAAACTAAGTTACCATCAGCGACTGACTTCTCTACGTTAGAAGTAGAAGAGAATATCCAGATTCCAGTACCGAGACCGCTTATGCACCTGGACATTTTAGGTCATCATGGAACAGGTGTTTTAGACACCGGAGCGAAACAAAGTGTCGCGGGCTACCAGTTATATCAAATTCTACTACGCGAAAACCGTACATTCGATACTCGAATAGCTAATGTTAAGGTAGCCGACGGTTCCCAAGGACGGCGAAACTTGTTAACAACAGTTGTCGATGTATATATTGAAAACAGAGTGGTACCGATTACTTTCGTAGTTTTTCCGGAAGCGAAAAATGCTACAACGCTACTAGGAATAGATTTCATCAAACGTGCTGGAATTGTACTAAATGTACCGGAGGAGAAGTGGCGCTTCGTAGATGAGCTTGAAACCCGCGAACTCGAATTCGAATCTGAAGGCGTACGCGCGAACACGATGGACATCAACGCGTTCGGCACCCTGCGCGAGGATGAAGGCGATTCCCTCGATGATGACCAAAAAGATAAACTTGATAACCTTCTCGAAATTAACAAGGATATCTTCGAAATAGGGGGAGGGCCTACGCCTTACGCAGAGCATCGCATCGACATGGGCGATCACCCACCAGTGTCGCAACCGCCGTACCAATATTCTTCACGGAAGAAAGAACTATTGCGCATCGAATTAGATCAGATGGTCGAACTGCATGTCGCCGAGGAATGTGACTCACCATGGGCAGCTCCAGTAGTATTGGTCCCGAAGAAAAACGGAGCCGTCAGAGTATGTGTAGATTACAGACGGCTGAATGCCATAACAAAACGTGACTCTTATCCCATGCCGAGAATAGACGACCTTCTACACCTCGCTAAGAGAACACTGTTTATGACAACGATTGATTTACGAATGGGGTATTGGCAAGTCTCAGTAAGAGAGTGCGATCGTGACAAGACGGCCTTTGTCACGCCCTTCGGCATATTTAGATTCAAGCGAATGCCTTTTGGTCTGCGAAATTCTGGAGCGACTTTCCAGAGGTTAATTGACCATTTTCGAAATGGCCTTAAAGATGTAGTAGTCTTAGCGTATATTGATGACTTGATAGTGATATCAGAGGACTTCAATAGTCATTTACGCGATCTGCAAGCAGTATTTTATCGATTGCGTTTATTTAAACTACATGCAAACAGGGCTAAGTGCACGTTCGTAAAATCAGAAGTCAAATATTTAGGCCACATCATAACAGCAAAAGGAATACAAGCTGACCCAGAGAAAATAGCAGCATTTGTAAACATGAAGCCACCCCGCAATGTTAAGCATCTTATTAGCGTTTTGCAGACGTTTTCTTGGTTCCGTCGATTCATACCAAATTTTTCGGATATCGCACGACCATTAACCAAGCTGACTAAAAACAATGCCAAGTGGGAATGGGTTAGTGAGCAGCAACATGCCTTCGAAAAATTAAAAGTGGCCCTGACCACCGCACCGATCCTGAGACAGGCTGATGACAAACTTCCATACATGCTTCGCACCGACGCAAGTAGCTACGCACTCGGAGCAGCTTTGCTGCAGGGGGAGGGAGAGGACGAGAGACCCGTGGAATACGCCAGCCGACTACTCGCCTCAGCTGAGCGAAACTACAATACTACCGAGAGGGAAGCGCTTGCAGTCGTCTGGTCTGTCGACAAGTTCCGTGGATACATTGAAGACGCTGACGTCACAGTGAGCACCGATCACCAAGCACTTCGTTGGTTGATGACTTTGAAGACACCTACAGGACGTTTGGCTCGGTGGGCACTTATGTTGCAACCATTTAATTTGAAAATTGTTTATACCCCGGGAAAATGTAATGTTCTCGCTGACACACTCTCACGTCCACCATGTGTAGAGGAAGATCAAGGTACATGTGGGATGTGTTCGATTAGTGTCGACCTCCCAAATCGCTCAATTCAAAGCCTGCGCGATGAACAATTATCGGATCCAGAAGTAAAACGAATAATCGACAGCTTCGAGAAAAGCGAACACCCTGATCTGGCCAACTGGATAACTAGAGGCTACATTATGTCTGACGGATTACTCTACAGGTATGTTGAAGAAGAAGATGCCGATGATGCTCAATGGGTGGTACCAAAGTGCGCTAGGGAGCGCATTATGCACGAGTACCATGACGCACCTACAGCAGGACACTACGGCATTGAGCGCACCTTGAAGAGGATATCTAATCGATTTTATTGGCCAGGAATGAGAAAATACATAACGGAGTACATCAAGAAGTGTCTCGAATGCCAGAGGTACAAACCCACAAACCTAAAACCAGCTGGATTGCTTAGGACACCAGCAGCGCAAAGAAGGTTCGAAACACTAGCTATGGATTTGGTAGGGCCCCTGCCAGTGACGAGCGAAGGCTACCAATGGATCTACATCGTAGAGGACGTTGCATCCAAGTGGGTTGAAATATTTGCGATCGTAAGCGCCACTGCAGATGCCTGTGCACAGATTCTCATCGACGAAGTTATCTTGCGTTACGGAACACCGAGACGTGCAATCTCTGATAATGGGACACAGTTCGTTGGAGCTGTTATGCAGCAGGTATCTTTCTGTTTGGGATTTGATCAGAAATTAATACCCGTGTACCATCCAGAGGCAAACCCGGTAGAACGCAAGAACCGAGATTTGAAGACCCAATTGGCCATATTGGCTCAACGCGATCACACAAATTGGGCTAAGAACCTTCCAGCAATCAGGTACGCGATGAACACGAGCTACATTCAAACAACTGGACATACACCTGCCTATCTAACTTTTGGCCGCGAACTGCGATCTGCAGACGATGTTCAGAGGGATCTCCGAGCAAACATCCTAGGAGAGAATTTTGTCTCTGAAGTCACACCTTATCTGTCAAGGATTGCAGAGGTCATGAAGGACGTTCGTGAGATACACGAAGCAGAGCAGGATCGGATGAAGAAGTATGCAGACGAGCATAGAAGATCAGCTCCCGCCTATCAAGAAGGTGACCTGGTTATGGTAGTCAGCCACGTGATCAGCAAAGCAGCCGACGGAGTCTCAAAGAAACTAGCACCGAAAAGAGACGGTCCATACCAGATACTAAGCAAAGTATCCGAGACATCTTTCCGAGTTGCAGAAATTAACTCCAAAACACCTTTGGCCACTTACCACACTAAAGATTTGATTCCTTATCAAACATCTGAAGAACAGGACTTGCCTGAGCCAGTACGACCAATTCGACGCCGGGGAAGACCAAGGAAAAACCCCGTAGTAGCCAACAACTAGTTCACTGGATCTTATACGAGGACGTTACTTCGATCCAGAGGGGGAGACTGTAACGCGGAATACCTAAAGCTCCTCTTATCAAGGGAGGCCCCTATACGATCCTGGATCTACCGCCACCAACCACGAAGAGCGCTTCGCGCCTGAGACTACAACGTGAAACCAGTCAACGCACAACCACTGACGCGTGTGAATTGGTCTGATTTAAATTCAGTGTCTGACCCAATTTGTTTTCACTTAATTCTTTTGACTTTATACCTTGACTTTGTACTGTACACTTTTGGTCTTTAATAAAACCCAATTTGTATAAATAATCCCTGATGTTATAAACCGAATTTTTCACGAAATAGTTCAATCTTTAATAAAAAAGTTAATTATCATCCCAAAAAGACGAATTTGCATCAAAAGAGTTGAATTTTTAATTAAAAACGATGAATTTTTAATAAATTTGTAGAATTTTCCATAAAGTAATTAAATTTTCAACTAAATAATTTCATTTTTAACCAACAAAATGAATTCTGATCGAAAAATATAATAGCTAGCTTTTCAATTGAAAAAAATGAACTTTCAAAAATTTAATCAACAAATCAGAATATCTTTGCTTAACGATTTAAAAATGTTGTTCGTTATTAATGATAGTAAAAATGATTATGTTCCAAATCCTTATTTTGAAGTTTTTTCTCAGATAAACGATAAATAAAGGGTCTTGGTGCTTAAGGACGTAAATGCCAATTTTTTTTTTGGTCCTTTTAGAGTTTTGTAGCCGAGGAAATCGTTGGGGAAGTGTGGTAAAATGTGGAAAAGGGAAGTGAGGGGTAATAAGGGGGGAGGGCAAATTAGAGTAGGGGAAGTGATAGAAAAGGAGAGCAGGAGAAATCACGGTTGGAGAAGTGCAGGGAAATGAGGGGATGGAACTTAGGGGCAGTGAGAAGAAATCAGTGAAAAGGGAAGTAGTGGGAGTGTGTCTCAATGTGGGGAGAAGAAGTAGGGTAAATTAGGGGAGAGGAATATAGTTGACGAGGGAAAGTGAAAGAAAATAGGTAGGATGGAAAGTATGGGAAGTGATGTGCAATGAGGGGAGTGGAAGTAGTGGAAATGAGAGGGAATGAAGAGAGGGGAAGTAGAGTGTTATGGGAAGAAAGGGAGCAAAGTGAGGGAAGTGGTTGTTGGGTAGTGCGCGAGAGTAGGGAGGGTGAGGGAGAGGTGGGTAAGTGGAAGTGAGGGAAAGTGAGGGAAAGTAGAGGAGGGGTGAGGGAAAGTAGTGGTGTGATAAGGGGGGAGCGGGAAGTGAGGGAAGGTATAGTAGGGTGTGGAAATGGAAAGAGGGGAAGTACGGGAAAAGAGGGGGAGTAGGGAAGGTGAAGTATAGGAGGGGGTAGATAAGAACTACTTCAGTGACGTCTAAATAGGCTACGAAATCCTCGAAGAAACCTTGTTTTTGCAGGCGCGCGGTGCCTACTTTTACTAATTTTTTGTTAAACTGATTATTTGTTTTTGCCTCTTGTTTTCACGAATTAATAGAGCTATCTGAGTAATAGCTCGAAAGTATTTTTTACAAAATTAAATGCGGTAAAGTTAGTCTCCTGAAAAATTAGGGTTTCGGCACTTGTCCCCTTATATCCCGGGACCTTCGAGATATCATTGGTACAGTTATAAATTTTTTTCATTGCTCAAGTAGAATACCTAATTCTCTAATGGTCAAATTTTCTATTGTCCGCACCTGCTATAATGAAGGCTCAGGAGCATTAATTTATCTTCCTCCTTTTCGATTAATCATCAGAGCTAACATTCCGGGACCGTTCGACATTCTCATTGAAGTCTATGCGCGTCTAATCGACCTTAGTTATTTACTTGTACCTTCACCACAAAAGGAGGAAGGACAGAGGAAAGATAATTGTGTCAAATTGCATTTCACGGCTTGGCGTGGCGTTCCGATGTGACGCGGGGCTATCCGCTATCTTGAAATCTGAAGCTGCGGATGGTCTATCCAATAAATAATCGCTAATTGCGAAACGCATGCCAGGCAGAGATCGAGATTCGAAAGCTCTCGGCATCTTTGTCCGCCATTCCAGATACCATCTCCGCATTATTTATGCGCTTATCTCGTCCGCTTACGTGCGGTAATACGCGTTCTCAGTTCTCACCTATACACCCACGCGACTCAAGCCTCGTTATCGAGCTACTTTTCCATCCCGCAAACTACTATTATCCTCATTAACCCGCCATCGTTAATCAAAACGAAAACAAGCACTGCAATTCCAAAAGTAAGCCGAATCCAAGAAATCCAACTGCCGGAAACGCGGAAGCCAAACGGTACATGTTCTAATGATAAAGGACCTTATGATACTTTAACGGCGAGGGCATAGTACAATTGGTTTTTAACCTCAATGGAGTGGCAGATGGGAGCTCTACACGGACAAAATTTATCCGTAAAAAAGTCACGAACTAGTAGCTAAGTCTCGGATATGAGAAAAATGTATCGGATATTGATTTATTTTCGTGAATAATCTGCGAACTTTGAAAAAGAATTTACGAACTCGATGTGAAAATTCTAAAACGGTTCATCACTTTGTTTTACGTGAAGAATTACAAAAATATTACGAGTGATTGGGAAAAGATTCTCAGAGCACTCACGAGCTTGCCCGACAAATCTGGGAACTGGAAAGTAGGTTCGCCTGTACGTGGCCCGCGCACACGCTCGCCGAAGCGCGCGGTGCGTGTGTGCGCTCGTATGTGTGCTTCGAACTCGTCGGATGAGTGGCTAGAAGTTTTATAATACCTATTTTGTTTGGCCTTAATGGCTGCGCGTGTTTACGCACTCCTGGTTTATGTTTAGAAACTGGTGAGTCTTTGAGGAAATTCGAACTGTTCGTAAAAAACTTCGAAATTTATCCATACATTTCTCATAGAAATAAGGATGTAATGTTTCATTTTTGTATCTCGTATCCGAGACCTAGCTGAAAGTTCGTGACACTTCGTGCACTTTTCTCGAAGGTCAGTGAAATTTTCATTAACACGTGGTCTTTTACAAGTATTCTGTTATGGGACGAATTGAGGCGCTCGTAAATATCGAGTCCCTGGTCCATAATAGGGGTAAAACTATGTCAACAAAAGCTGCCTCGTTTTTAATTCTTTCTCTGTGTTGTCTCTCTTTCTCTCTCTTTTTCTCCTTCTCTCCTTATCCCTCTTTTACTGATAGCTTTTCTGAAAATCTGACCAATTCTTAGAGTTTTCTGTCTAAACTCAACGTTAGTATATGGCGTGACTCGAGGGGTAAACCACTCTAAAATCAGCGCGATAACGTTGAGTGTTATATGCACGTTGTGCTCTGATTTTTCGACATCGGTGACGCTAAAGTAACATTTTTTGTATTATGTTTAAAAACATAATAGACGTTTTCTAAACGAAAAAATGTTTTTCAAGATGAAGTGCTGTATAGAAATAAATAAAACAATATTTTGCTGTAATTGCTGTTTTAAATATTTTTTCAGTCACACAAATATTGAAATTACTTACACAAGAAAAGAAGTATTCTCAGTTTGTTTTTAAATGTATATAAATATAAATTTTATAATATTCTTGAGAAAATTAGAAAAGATTGTTGAATATTTCAGATGTGTCAAAAAAGAATCTGGATGATTAAAAGAAATTTATTTTGCAGGATTTTACTAAAAATTAGAAAAAATTCGAGCCTTTTTAAAAGATATTCAGGACTTTTAGAAGTTTGGAAGAAATACAGATTACCTTCAAATTTTCCTAGGAATTTTTAGAAAATTTGTTTATTCACTTAAAACCTTTCAAAATTCTTTCAAAGCTTCTAAAGTTTTTGTTTGAAATCTTTTAAAAAAATCTGCATTTTTACAAATCTTTTACAGTTAAAAATTCTTTTCCAATCTCTCAAAATCTTCTAAATATTTTTTGAATTGACTCTATTTCCTTTTGATTTTTGAATCTTACCAAATTGAAACATTTTTCTCTAAAATTTTCTACTCTTTTTCGAAATTTAAGGAAGTCTTTTGAAATTTTTTTCAATTTTCTCTTAAAGTCCATTTTTCAAAATAAAAAATCATAAAAAATTTTCCCATCAATCTTAAGAAAATTCTTTTTTTAATCCTTTCAAAATTTTTAAACCTTCTAATGTTATTAAATTATTCAAAAAATTTGTAAATTCTGCAAAATTAAAAAAATTGTCGTTAAATCTTTCAGATTCTTCTTTGTCAATTTTAGAAATATTTTCAAATATTTTCAAATCTTTTTAATAATTCTCTTAAAATCAATTTTTCAAAATAAAAAATCATTTTTATTTTTCCTAGGAACCCAAAGAATATTTTTCATTTTTTGAAACCTTATAAAATTCCTAAAATATCTTATAAGTTCTTATTATTTTCGAATCGTTTCAAAACTAATAAATTTACCTTTTTGTTGAAAGTTCATGTATTTCGTTGAAAATTAATCTCTTTTAGTTAAAAAAATTAATCGTTTAGGTTCAAAATTCATTTCTTTCGCTTGAAATTTTATTGTTTATTGAATATTAATTTTTTTTAACTGAAAACTTAACTATTTAATGTTTGGTTGAACATCAATCTTCTTCAGTAGAAAATTCAACTATTTTTTGAAAATTTCTGTATTTTCTTGAAACTTTGTATTTTGTGGTAAAACGTTAATCTTTTTGGTGACAATACACTTTTTGCTTGAAAATTCAAATATTAGGTTAAAAAATCCCATGAAAAAATGAAATAATTGGTTGAAAATTCATGTATTTTGTTAAAAATTATTCTTTCTTTGTAGAAAATTTTTTTGTTTGGTTGAAAATTTAACTTTTTCGTTGAAAATTTATTTAATTTACTTAAAAACTTATTTCTCTAATTTAAAATTGAACTATTTTATTCTTTTTTGAAAATCTAACTTTTTTAGTTGAAAATTCATCTATTTTGTTAAAAAATTGTTCTTTTTTGGTAGAAAATTAACCTTCTGGGTTGGAAATTCAACTATTTGATTACATATTTATTTTTTTGATTGTAGATGTATCATTTGAGTTAAAATTTCATTGCTTTGCCTACAAATTTAACCAATTTTTTTGAAAATTCTTTTTTTTTAATAAAAATGTAGCTATTCCTTTTTTTGTTATAAAATTGATCTTTTTCAGTTGAATATTCACTTATTTTATTGAAAACAAGTATTTATCATTAAAAAATTCAATTATTTTGATAGAAAATGCATATTTTTGTGTATTAAATTCAACTCTTTTTTTTTAATTCGTCTTTGTTACTTGAAAACTCAACGTTTTGGATAAGATTTTTCATATTCAATTACTTGAAATAATTAAAGATATTGAATCAAATGTTTAAAAAATACCTGAGAATAAAATTGATGAATTTAGATCACAGTTTATGGGTTTATCTAATGATTTTTTAAACAATGATAATCAAAAAACTTGGTTCGAAAAGGAACTACCGGCATTATTATTGTTTTGTAAATTCTTACTTTGATATTTCTGGATAGCAATCGCGATTTTAGTAGTGTGTTTGCTGCATATTAGCACCCATTGCCAGCGTGCAGCCGCGCGTTGATTTCCGTTTTAATGTTATTTTTGCTAGTTATAATAGACCCGAGGTATTTGAACTCATTAACCCTTTCGAATTTCATATTTCCGGCCATTAGATCCCCGGCTACATTAATTTGTTCGGATCTGACGATGGTCATATATTTTGTCTTCGATTCGCTAACTTCCAAACCAATATCTTTGGCTTTTGTGATCAAGATTTCTGCATTTTTAGCTACGGTTTCTTTATCATCCCCTAGTAAGTCGAGATTACATTAACTGTGTAAAATTTCAACATTATCCCAGTCAAACTCATGGTCAACATCAACAAACCCTCTCGTATGTCTAGCAAGAACACTCTTATAACAACGTCCTAAACGAACATCACTTTTGTGTTCCTTTACCCTAGTATTAAGAAGTCTGCCAGTCTGTACCACATAAGTCATCTTACAGATCTTGCAAGTGATCTTGTAAACAACACCACGTTTTTCAAATTTATCTAAAGGATCTTTACCAAAAGTTATTATTGAATCCATTTTAAATGGCATACGGAAAATAGTATGAATATTAAATTTTTTCAACATAAATTCAATAGTTTTCGAAATTTGACCAAAAAAAGGAAGAACAAAAGTATTGAAAGAACTATATTCTCTCAATTCTTTTTGATTATCTGTAAATAAAATGTTACTTTGTTTATTTTTGATTTGTTGAATTCTAATTGCGATATGTTGCTCAATCAACTTTTGTGGGTAATCATTAAGAAAAAGGATATTCCTAACAATATTCAAATTCTCTTTGTGAAATGAAATGCGGGACAAACCTAGAGCTCTGTCAACTAAGTTTTTGATTACTGCAATTTTGTTTTGAAAAGGATGAGCCGAAAAGAAATTTAAAATTCTACCTGAATATGTACTTTTCCTATACCAATTGGTAATAATATTACCATCTTAATTACTTCTACGTCCAAAAAACTGATTCTATTATTGTTCTCTATTTCATGGGTGAACTGTAGTTTTGAATGAAAACTATTACAAGCATCAAAAACTATCTGTAACTTTGCTAGAGGAACACATAATAAGGTGTCATCAACATACCGAAAGTAAAAGGGCAAAACAAAATCGAGCTTCTTGAAAGCAAAGACCTCCAAATCTTCCATAACTATTTCTGCTAAAATCGGAGAAATGACTGAACCTAGAGTACCGAATTTTTTCCTGTAAAAAGATCCATTGAATTTGAAATAACTTGAGTTCATAATGAAAACTATCCCTTTAATAAAATCTTTTTGACTTAATCGAGTACGTGTTTTTATATTATCCCATCTATTTAAAATTGCCTGTTTAAGCAATGCAAGGGGTATACTTGCAAACATTGCAACAACATCCAAAGAAATCATTACATGGTCATCAGGAACAGTTTTTTGAATAATAACTTTTTGGTATTCCCAGCTATTTTTAATATTGTATTTGGAAGTTGTAATTTAGTCTTTAAGTATCAAATTAAAGTTTTGTTCTAAAAATTTCGTGGGAGTGTTAATAGTTGAAATAAACAATATCAAAGGATAATCATCTTTATGAATCTTTCTCAAACCATAACATCTTGCAAGAACTGTGTCTTCGGTATTCATATGAGTCCATCTTATATCCTTTCCCAAAAGTCCTTTCTTTCTCCAATTGTCTAGAATCTTGAAAGTGTCACTTCTTAATTGTTTCAACGGATTTTCATTCAATAATTCAAAGTTATCACGATTGGAAAGTAAATCCTCCATATCCCTAATATAATCTGATTTCTTTATACAAACAGTAATATTGCCTTTATCAGCATTCATGCAAATTATATCAGGGTTGGTCTTAAGGAAATCTTTTGTTATCCTGAAACCTTCAGAAATTTCACGATCAATACTACTAATGTGCAAACAATTTTTATCAACAAAGCTCTTTGACAAGTGTAAAACCTTGTTTCGGAAATCCTGTTGATCTAATATTGAAATTTTGTGTGATTTTTGTAACTGGATCAGGAATTTGAATATTTGCCAAATTTACAAACCAAGGATCCTTATCTTCTTTTTCGAAGATCTTGTGTAAATTTAAATTTTGCTCTTGAATATTAGTTTGTTGATCAATCAAAATAGAAAGTTTGTTCTCATGTTTTTTATCATCGTTTAAAAATCTTCGATTAAGGAAAATCTGATGTTTTAAAAGATCAATGATTTTGTGGCAAACATACTTCTAATTCACTTTTGATTCTGGAAATTTTTACTTTAAAAAAATTAACATGATTTGAAACATCCTTGATCAGTAAATTCAGCATTGAGAGTTTGAAATTCTTTAAATTATGTTCAAATTATCTATTGCAAAAATTACTGTGAAAAGCAAAATTTCGAAATTTGTTTCGGATGTTTCAGTCCAACTTCACGAACCTCGCCACAGTTGTGCTTTTTTTAGAAATCTCACCAAAGATAAATCCAATGATTACGTATAACTGTCAAGAAAAGTTTATACTAAACCTAGATCACTTCAAACAAATGAGTATTACTCTGCTGTAAATCACTTTGATCTAACTGCAAAGCTGCTGCATATCATTGTCATCGGGATCAAACTGATCATCTGACATTTGTGTAAAGAGGAGTAACTTTCAAGGTCAACTTTGAAGATAGGAATGCGAAGCTGTGTTTTAACTGAAAGATACATTGAGATTTATAGTTGTCTCTATTTCCACTATCATGTGCATATCAATTGATTCTATCCATGACTTATCTCGTGTTTCCATTATACAACAGATGTTCTTCGGCTGTACTTCACACCTTTGCCTGAAGAGCTCCAGCCGGTGCTGTCCTTGCCCCTAATTTGCACAGACCCGTTCCATTTATTCCATTTTAGGTACCCTTATCGATTTCAGAGTCCATATCCGGTTTTTGAAAGATGTGTTATTTTTGACATAGCTTGCCTTTGATGGATTTACCCCTAATATTCTTCGTTGTCCTGCCATTAATCTCATATAACAAAAACAATAAGGTCTATTTTCGACACATATTCTTTACTATAGGGCTATCCGCTAGCATACTTTCAGAAAACGATTTGGTTGAATCAACAACATTTTTGTTGGTTAAACTGTAGAATATGGTTACTATAGGGTCTACAAAATCTTTGGCTGATACAATTATATTTTTTGGTTGTTTTAAACAAATCTGTTTGGTAGGTTTATAGGTTATTTGGTTGAGTCGACAAAACAAATTTGTTTGGGTCAATCAAATATTGTATTGCGTTAACAAAAGTTTGATTCAACCAAATTTTCTTGTATATCCAAGAAAGCAGTGCTTTTGGGTAAAGAAAGAATTTTTTCTGAGTTTACTGAGCGGTACCAAGGTTTGAAGAAAAAACATAAGATTACAAAAAGTGGTTTTTTCAACAGTGAACAGAAGTTATTTATCATAATTTCTTATGAAAAGGCAATTATACATTCACTTGGTATATTGTAATTAATTTCCTAAAAAGAACTAGGTGATTTCTTAAACTGAATGCTTTTGAGTTTTAAAATTCGAATTTGTAAGATTTTCAAGTGCGAAATCTTTCCGTTTCGAATACGTAATTCTAAAGCCTTTTAGTTGAAGAAATTTTATTTAATAATCCTAATTTCTAATCGATGTATCGAATTCCGGAAAATAAAAATAAGAATCCTACGAAAAAATTTGCGCAACCACCATAAAATGCTCCTATTGTGATTAAAAAAAAAATTTTTCTTTGGACAAAAAAAAAAATATTATGAATAATATTATGAATAAAAATAATATGAATGTTTTTGTATCGTGATTTGATAATAATAAAAATAAAAAAGACGGAAGAAATGACAAAATTCAAGGAAGGGGATTTGGTTGGTTGCTTTCTCATTTTTCTTTCCTCTTTTTTATTTTTGTCCAAAGAAAATTTTTTTTTTTTTAAGAATTTTTTTTTTTTTAATTACAATAGGAGCATTTTATGGTGGTTGTCCAAATTTGGTCGTTGGATTCTTGTTTTTATTTTCAGGATTTCTATACATTAAATTGCAATTTAACTGTAGTGTTGAAAATTTGCTTTTTTACCTGAAATTTATTTTTTTTTTACTGAAAACTTGACTATTTATTTTTTGGTGAAAATTTGTCTTACTTATTTAAAAATGTATGTCTTTTGTTGACATTTTGTTTTTTTTATAGAAAAACTAAAAATTTCACGACTCTAGTTGAAACTTCGTTATCTTAGTTGAAAATTCATCTCTTTGGTTGAAATATTAACGATTTAATTGAAAATTCGTTTTTTTTGTGGGCAGAAAATGATTCTTGTTGATTAAAACCTCATCTGTTTTGGTTCTAAATTAACATTCTTTGTGGAAAAATCCACAATTTGTTAAAAACTCATTTTTTTGTGGAAGATTCTTCATTTTAGTTAAAAATTCAGCTCTTTGATTCAAAATTAATCTACTTTGCAGAAATGAAAAATTTTGTGAAAAATTATGTTTCTGGTTGAAGATTCTTCATTTTAGTTGAAAACTCATCATCTCTTTGGTTTCATGTAAATTTATTTCTTGACTGAGAATTTAACTACACCAGAGACTCGCTATTTGAACGCGCGATCGGACGCGTTATATGAATTCCTAGAATTGCTGGTCCCCGCAGTTTCTCAGAGGGCAGGACGAGAGACGGTTGCGACTCCGCCTCTGAAGGGACGCATGCACTATAGTCTATACTACTCAGTCAAGTAGATTGCGCAATATTATGGAAACGGTTCAGGCGGCCCTGCCTGTTTACGTTTCGCTGTACGCGTTATATGAACAAGGCTATTTTCAGGCAACCCCCGAGATTGTTCATCTATCGAGTCTCTGGTGTGCTCCAGTTGAAAAGTCATTATCTTATATTTTTGACTAAATTTGATTAAAAAATTAAATTAAATTTTGTTAAAAAATCATGTTCCTGGTTGAAGATTCATTTTATTTGAAAATTTAACTATTTTGTTGAAAAGTCATTTTTTTGGTGGAAGATTCTTCATTTTCGTTGAAGATTCATCTTTTAGGTTTAAAATGAAACTATTTTGTTTGAAAAATTATTGTTTGTTAAAATTTTTTTTTGACTGCAAATTTAACTATTTTAGTTGAAGATTCTTTATTTTAGTTTTAAATTCATCTCTTTCGTTAAAAATTAATCTACTTTCCAGAAATTAAAAATTTTGTGAAAAATTATGTTTCTGGTTGAAGATTCTTCATTTTCGTTGAAAACTCATCTCTTTGGTTCGAAATTGAACTATTTTGTTTTGAAACTCGTTTTTTCATGTAAATTTATTTCTCGACTGAGAATTTAACTACTCAAGTTGAAAATTCATTATCTTATATTTTTGATTAAATTTTATTTAAAAAATTAAGTTTTATTAAATTTTGTTAAAAAATCATGTTTCGGGTTGAAGATTCTTCATTTTAGTTAAAAATTCATCTCTTTGGTTGAAAATTTAACTATTTTGTTGAAAATTCCTTTTTTTTGCAGAAAATCATTCTTTTTTATTGAAAATTGGTCTATTTTGGTTCTAAATTAATCTACTTTGTGGAAAAATCAGCAATTTGTTAAAAAGTCATTTTTTTGGCGGAAGATTCTTCATTTGCGTTAAAGATTCATCTCTTAGGTTTAAAATATAACTATTTTGTTTGTTAAAATTTTATTTGACTGCAAATTTAAATATTTCAGTCGAAGATTCCTCATTTTAGTTTAAAATTCATCTCTTTGGTTAAAAATTAATCTATTTTTCAGGAATGAAAAATTTTTTTAAAAAATTATGTTTCTGGTTGAAGATTCATTTTAGTTGAAAACTCATCTCTTTGGTTAAAAACTGATCTATTTTGTTTTGAAAAACTTTTTTTAAATTCAAACTATTTCAGTTGAAGATTCATCATTTTAGTCGAAAATTATTTTTTTTGGTTGAAAATTCATCTATTTCAGTACAAAATTAATCTTCTTGAAAAATCAACAATTTGTTAAAAAGTAATTTTTTCGTGGAAGATTCATTTTCGTTAAAGATTCATCTCTTTGGTTCAAAATGGAACTATTTTCTTTTGAAAAAATTTCTTTTTTTTTGTAAATTCATTTCTTCAATAAAAATTTTACTACTCTAGTTGAAACTTCATTATCTTACTTGAAAATTCTTCTCTTTGGTTGAAAATTTAACAATTTCGTTGTCAATTAATTTTTTCTTTTTTTTTTTTAGAAAATTATTCTTGTTGGTTGACCATTCATCTATTTTGGTTCAAAAATAATCTTCGTGGAGAAATCAAAAATGTGTTAAAAAGTAATTTTTTGGTGGAAGATTCATTTTCGTTAAAGATTCATCTCTTTGGTTTAAAATGGAACTATCTTGTTTGAAAAATCATTAGCCTAGTTGAAAATTCATCTCTTTTGTTGAAAATTTAAATATTTTCTTGAAAATTCGCTTTTTGCAGAAAATCATTCTTTTTGATTGAAAGTTTATCTATTTTGGTTCAAAATTAATCTTCTTCTTGGAAAAATCAACAATTTGTTAAAAAGTAATTTTTCTGGTGGAAGATTCTTCATTTTTGCTTGAAATGGAACTATTTTGTTTGAAAATTCATTCTTTGTTAAAATTTTGTTTGACTGCAAATTTAACTATTTTAGTTGAAGATTCCTCATTTTAGTTAAAAATTTATATCTTTGGTTAAAAATTAATCTACTTTGTAGAAATGAAAAATTTTGTTAAAAAATCATGTTTCTGGTTGAAGATTCTTCATATTAGTTGAAAACTCATCTCTTTGGTTCAAAATTGAAGTATCTTGTTTTGAAAATCGATTTTTTATGTAAATTTATTTCATGACTGAGAATTTACCTACTCCAGTTGAAAATTCATTATCTTAGTTAAAGACTCATCTCTTTGTTTGAAAATTCGTTTTTTTGCAGAAAATAATTCTTTTTGATTGAAAATTCATCTATTTTGGTTCAAAATTAATCTTCTTTGTGGAAAAATAAAAAATTTGTTAAAAAGTCATTTTTTTGGTGGAAGATTCTTCATTTCCGTTAAAGATTCACCTCTTTGGTTAAAAATTAATCTAATTCGTAGAAATTAAATATTTTGTTAAACAATAATGTTTCTGGTTGAAGATTCTTCATATTAGTTAAAAAGTCATCTCTTTGGTTCCAAACTGATCTACTTTTTTATGAACAACTTTCTTTTTATTTAAATTTATTTCTTGACTGAGAATTTAACTACTCCACTTGAAAATTCATTATCTTATATTTTTGATTAAATTGTATTAAAAAATTAAATTTTATCAAATTTTGTTAAAAAATCGTGTTTCTGGTTGAAGATTCTTCATTTTAGTTGAAAACTTATCTCTTTAGTTGAACATTTAACTATTTTGTTGACAATTCGTTTTTGTTTAAATAATTCTTTTTTATCGAAAATTCATCTATTTTGGTTCAAAATTAATCTTCTTCGTGGAAAAATAAAAAATGTGTTAAAAAGTCATTTTTTTGATGGAACATTCTTTATTTTCGTTAAAGATTCATCTCTTTGGTTTAAAATGGAACTATCATCTTTGAAAAATAATTGTTTCCTAAAAATTTATTTTTTGACTGCTAATTCAACTATTCAGTTGAAGATTCATCTCTATGGTTGAAAATTTAACTATTTCGTTGAAAACTCGTTTTTTTTGCAGAAAATTAATCTTCTTGGTCAAAAATTTAAGTATTTGGTAAAAAAAAAAAGTTTCTGAGAGACTACGTGAATATGATAGTTAGGTATATTCTACTTCCACCAGCCTGGTATGTGGCGATCATTAACCGGATTATAATGAAAACGGTCTAGTTTTCCACATTTTATCTGAGCTCGACTCCTCTAGGCGTTTAAGATTATTGGAAGCTATATTCTGAGTTTAATGATTTATCGCTAATTGAATCGCGATTCTTTAATCGTCCGGCAGTTTCGGACGCCTATCAGGAATACCTCAGTGGAACACGCCAAGGAAAATGTTTCTGGGCAATTTCGAGATAATCGAGTGAGAGTTTGTTCGATGGCAGAATATAAAAAGGTGTAATAGCTGGCATTTTATATCGTTATTCTCTAATGTACCGTGTATTTTCCATCTATTTTGCAATAACGACCATTTTTACGATTTTTAATTTCTTTTTGCTTCTGCGAAGCGACGAAAGATGAATCAAAACTCGTTTCTAATCTTTGAATTAATAATAATTAATAATGTGATTCGGCAAAAGTATATTATTCCGAAGAAGCCATTAACATTCAAATACCGGCATTTTAATTTTGAAATATTTTAAACATTGTTTTTTTTATAAACGGAATATAACAATATTTCAAATCGAAATTTAAGATTTTCAAATTTATTTATTTTAAACGGAAAAATGACTTTTCTACCATGAAAGATAATTTTTTAACAAAATACTTGAATTTTCAAGAAAAGAATTAAATTTTCAACAAAATAATTGAATTTTAAATTTCATTTTGAAAAAATAATTTTAAAACCAAAAAGACAAATTTCAACAAATAAAGATTTTTCAGTCAAGAAAGAAAATAAAGTTCACCTAATTGTTAAACCTTCAATCCAAAAGACGAATTTTCTGCATAAAAGTTGAGTTTTCAAACAGAAAATATGAATTTTCGGCAAAAAAAATTAATTTTCAACGAAATAGTTAAATTTTCAACCAAAGAGATAAACCTTAATTAAAAAAAAAAAATTCAAAAGAGTAGTTAAACTTTTATCCACGCAGTTGAATTTTGAATAAAAAAAATCAATTTTCAACAAAATAGTTAAACTTTCAAACAAAGAGATGAATTTTCAACTAAAAATATGAATCTTCAACAAAAATGATTTCTTAACAAAAGTGGTTCAACAAAAATTTTCAAACAAAATAGTTGAATCCTCAAGCAAAGAAGATTAATTTTCAACCATACAGATGAATTTTTTGATCAAAAATACATTTTTTCTAAAAAATAGTTAAATTTTCTTCCAAAAAAGATTTTAGTTGACTTTTCAACATCAAAATATGAATTTTAAACAAACAGTAAATTTTCTACGAAATAGTCGAATTTTCAAAAAAACAGTTGAATTTTCGACCAAAAAGGATGACTTTGTAAAAAAATTGTTGAATTTTCAATCATAAAGTTGCAGTCTTATCCAAGAAATTTTCTACTACAATTGATGAATTTGTAATTTAGAAAGACAAATTTTTAAAAAAATGGTTGGATTTTTATCCAAAAAAAATTTCAGTTTGACTTTTCAACATCAAAATATGAATTTTAAATGAAAAGTAAATTTTCTTGAATTTTCAACCCGAAAAGACAAATTTTCAACAAAATAGTTGAATTTTCATCAAAAAAATATTTCAGTTTAACTTTCCAACATCAGAATATGAATTTTAAATGAGAAGTAAATTTTCTTGAATTTTCAACTCAAAAAGACGAATTTTTAAATTAAAAAGACAAATTTTCAAAAAAATGGTTGAATTTTCATCCAAAAAAGATTTCAGTTTGACTTTTTAACATCAAAATATGAATTTTAAATGAGAAGAAAATTTTCATGAATTTGAACTCAAAAAGACGAATTTTCAAATTAAAGAGACAAATTTTCAAAAAAATGGTTGAATTTTTATCTAAAAAATATTTCAAATTGACTTTTCAACATCAAAATATGAATTTTAAATGAGAAGTAAATTTTCTTGAATTTTCAACTCAAAAAGACGAATTTTCATCAAAATAGTTGAATTTTCAACCAAAAATGATGACTTCTCAACAAATTTGTTGAATTTTCAAATTAAAAAGACAAATTTTCAAAAAAATGGTTGAATTTTCATCCAAAAAAGATTTCCTTTGACTTTTCAACACCAAAATATGAATTTTAAATGAGAAGTAAATTTTCTTGAATTCTCAACTCAAAAAGACAAATTTTTAAATTAAAAAGAAAAATTTTCAAAAAAATGGTTGAATTTTTATCCAAAAAAGATTTCAGTTTAACTTTTCAACATCAAAATATGAATTTTAAATAAGAAGTGAAGTTTCTTGAATTTTCAACTCAAAAAGACGAATTTTTGACAAAATAGTTGAATTTTCAACCAAAAAGGATGACTTTTCAAAAAAATTGTTGAATTTTCAATTAAACAGTGGCAGTCTTATCCAAGAAAGATGAAATTTCTACTAAAACAGATGAATTTTTTTATCAAATATACATTTTTCCAAAAAATAGTAAAAATTTTATCCAAAAAAGATTTTAGTTGACTTCTTAACATCAAAATATGAATTTTAAAGAAGAAGTAATTTTTCTACAGATATACTTGAATTTTCAACCCAAAAATACGAATTTTCGGGAAAACAATTAATCTTCAACGAAATAGTAAAACTTTCAACCAAAGAGATGAATTTTCAACTAAAAATTTGAATCTTCAACAAAAATGATTTCTTAACAAAAATGGTTCAACAAATATTTTCAAACAAAATAGTTGAATCCTCAAGCAAAGAAGATTAATTTTCAACCAAACAGATGAATTTTTTGATCAAAAAGACATTTTTTTCAAAAAATAGTTAAATTTTCATCCAAAAAAGATTTTAGTTGCCTTCTTAACACCAAAATATGAATTTTAAAGAAGAAGTAATTTTTCTATAAAAATACTTGAATTTTCAACCAAAAAATACGAATTTTCAAAAAAATAGTTGAATTTTCATCCAAAAAATATTTCAGTTGACTTTTCAACACCAAAAGATTAATTTAAACAAAAAGTAAATTTTCTACGAAATTGTTGAATTTTCAGAAAAACAGTTGAATTTTCAATTAAACAGTTGCAGTCTTATCCAAGAAAGATGAATTTTCTACTAAAATTGATGAATTTTCAAATTAAAAAGACAAATTTTCAAAAAATGGTTGACTTTTTATCAAAAAAAGATTTCAATTTGACTCTTCAACATAAAAATAAAAGTTTTAAATGAGAAGTAAATTTTCTTGAATTTTCAACACAAAAAGACGAATTTTCAACAAATAGTTGAATTTTCAAACAAAAAGGATGACTTTTCACCAAAATTGTTGAATTTTCAATTAAACAGTGGCAGTCTTATCCAAGAAAGATGAAATTTCTACTAAAACAGATGAATTTTTTGATCAAAAAGACATTTTTTCAAAAAATAGTTAAATTTTCATCCAAGAAAGATTTTAGTTGACTTCTTAAGACCAAAATATGAATTTTAAAGATGAAGTAATTTTTGTACGAAATAGTTGAATTTTCAAAAAAAAAAAAAAAAACAATTGAATTTTCGACCAAAAAGGATGACTTTGCAACAAAATTGTTGAATTTTCAATTATAAAGTTGCAGTCTTATCCAAGAAATTTTCTACTAAAATTTATGAATTTGGAAATTAAAAAGACAAATTTTCAAAAATATGGTTGAATTTTCATCAAAAAAATATTTCAGTTTAACTTTTCAACATCAGAATATGAATTTTAAATGAGAAGTAAATTTTCTTGAATTTTCAACTTTTAGGTTAAAAATGGAACTATCGTGTTTGAAAAATCATTGTTTGTTAAAATGTTGTTTGGCTGCAAATTTAACTATTTTAGTTGAAGATTCTTCATTTTGGTGTAAAATGTATCTCTGGTTAAAAATTAATCTACTTTGTAGAAATAAAAATTTTTGTTAAAAAATCATTTTTCTGGTTGAAGATTCTTCATATTAGTTGAAAATTCATCTCTTTGGTTGAAAATTTAACAGTTTCGTTGTAAATTAGTTTTTTCTTTTTTTGGTAGAAAATTATTCTTGTTGGTTGACAACTCATCTATTTTGGTTTCGTTGTTGTTGAATTTTTAAATGATTGACAAAATTTATAACTAAAAAGATAATCTTCAGGAGGAAGCAACTGCAGAAAAAAAAATTAGGAAATAATTATAAACGGTATAAAACAATTTCAATTTAAATTGAAAATTTTCATATTTATTCTATTTGACACTTATTTATACGACAGGAGACTTTTCATCAGTATCTTACGAAAATTGAAGTTTTAGTATGGCCGTGCGGTCAATGAGACCGCACGACTACGTCAGCGTCAGAATTTTATATTTCTGTTTAAATTTGTTTGAAGGTATTTAAATCGTTTAATTTGAGCAAAAATTGATCAAAAAAAAGTGAGGGTCGAAAATAGGAATTTTCGACCCAACCTTTAATTCAAAGTTTTCTAAAATATTCCCTCTTGGTCTTAGAAAATTGTTAATCCTTACTTAAAAATCAAACAATTTTTGGTTGAAAGATTCCTTTTGGTTGAAAAGTCTATTATATTTTTGATTGCGAATTGATCTTCTATGATCGGGATTTTTATTATTTGGTTGTAAATTTAATCACTTTGTTCAAAATTAAACTATTTTTTTGAATATTTATTTTTTTGGTTCAAAATTGAAAAATTTTGTGGAAATTTGTTTTCTGGGTTAAAAATTCAACTATTTTAGTAAAAACTTCAACTATTTGGATGAAAATGGACTTTTTTGTTGAAAATTGTATTTTTTTTTTAAATTAAAAATTAATTTCTTCCGTTAGAAATATCACCTCTTTTTGTTAAAAATGCAACTGTTTGGTTCAAAATTAATCTGTTTTAGTCAAGCCTTCAAGAGTTTTATTAAAAATTCATTTTTGTTGTTAAAAGTTAATTTTTATACTGCCAATTTAACTATTCCATTTTGATATTTTATTTTATTTTGATATTTTATTCCACTTGATATTTTTTTAGTTGAAAATTTAACTATTTGTTTCAAAATTCAATTACTTAGTTGAAACTTAAGCTCCTTTGTTGACAATTAATATTTTTTATTTAAAATTTTTTTTGTTTTTTTTTTTGTTTTGTTAGAAATTAATTTTTTTAACTAAAAATTGAATCATTCCATTTTTGGTTGAAAATTTAACTACTTGGTTGAAAGTTACTTTCCTTGAATAAATATTTATTCATTTTTGTCGAAAATATAAATATTTGGTTGAAAATTCTTTTTTTTGTTTGTTTCAAGTTACTTTTTTTAAATTAAAATTTAACTGTTCCATTTTTGGTTGTAAGTTTACCCTTTTTATTTAAAAATTCAACTATTTTGTTGAAAATTTACTTTCTTTGTTGAAAATTCGTCTTTCTTGCTAGAAAATTCGTATTTTTGGTTGAAAATTCAATTACTAGGTTGAATTTTGAAGTCTTTTCTTCAAAATTCATATTTTTGTTTAAATATTAATAATTTGTATTTGAGAATTCATCTCTTTTGTTAACACTGCAACTAGTTTGTTAAAAATTAATTTTTTTCACTCAAAATTAAACAATTCCATTTTTGGTTCAACATTCAACTGTTTGGTTGAAAATTACACTCCTTTGATAAAAATTTATTTCGTTGGTTGAAAATATAACTATTTTTTTGACAATTCGTTTTTTTTTCTTTCAAGTTACTTTTTTCAAATTAAAATTTAACTGTTCCATTTTTGGTTGTAAATTTACCATTTTTATTTGAAAATGCAACAATTTGGTTGATAAGTCATTTTTTAAATTGAAAATTCGTCTTTCTCGGTAGAAAATGCATATTTTCAGTTATAATTCCAACTATGTTTGGTTAAAAATGAACTGAAAAAAAATAATTTTTTAAATTGATAATTTCACAATTTCAATTTCAGTTGAAAATTTATCTTTCTTTTTTATTTGAAAAATCATCTATTTTGTTGAAAATTCGTCTTTTCGGTTTAAAAATTCATCTCTTTTAGTAAAAATTTCATTTTTTTTGTCAAAAATGCAATTGTTTGGATGTAAATTAATCTTTTTTTTATTTGAGGATTCAACTGTTACATTTTTTGTTTTAAACATTTTTTTTTAAATTGAAAACTTTAATTTCAAATTTAAATAAAAAAATTAGGTCTCCAAAGGGACCCTTTCGGATTTCCAAAGGAACCTTTTCGAGTCTCCAAAGGAACCCTGTCGGGTTTCTAAAGGAACCTTTTCGGGTCTCCAAAGAAACCCTTCCAGGTTTCTAAAGGAACCTTTTCGGGTCTCCAAAGGAACCTTTCGGGGTTCCAAAGGAACCTTTTCGGGGTTCCAAAGGAACCTCTTCCAATCTTCAAAGGAACCCTTTCGGATCTCCAAAAAACTCTTCCGGGTCTCGAAAGGAACCCTTCCGGGTCTCCAAAGGGAACCTTTCGGGTTTCCAAAGGAACCTTTTCGAGTCTCCAAAGGAACTCTTTCGGGTTTTCAAAGGAACCTTTTCGGGTCTCCAAAGGAAACCTTTCGGGTTTCTAAAGGAACCTTTTCGGGTCTCCGAAGGAACCCTTTCGGGGTTCCAAAGGAACCTTTTCGAATCTCCAGAAGAACCCTTTTGGGTCTCCAAAAAAACTCTTCCGGGTCTCCAAAGGAACCCTTCCGGGTCTCCGAAGGAACACTTTCGGGTTTCCAAAGGAACCTTTTTGAGTCTCCAAAGGAACCCTTTCGGGTTTCCAAACCGGTTAGAAGATGACGTGACATTTAATCGTAACAGATATTTACGAATTGGTTGGTTGGACACTTGAACAGCATGTTTGGAACAATTAGCTTCATAAGCGTTCTCATTATTCTATCGCTCAACAAACAACAATTTAGCCTGCTCTAGTTAACAACTTGTTGACAGCTACTGCCTTCATTGATAAGAGCATCCAGCTTTTAGATATGTATCTACATTCTAAAAAATGTCAAAAATATTTCATTTGATAAATAAAATTCCCTATTTTGGGTAGGAAAATTTATTTTCCCATAAAATCGAGAATTTTTTCATTTTTCAGGAAAAATGATTGCTTTTAAAGGTAATATTACCATCACGTATGGTTATTTTTCCAATCACCTAGCGAATAATAAAAAGGTCATAACATTTTGGAAATTTTCTTACTTTTTGAGTAATTTTAGCAGTAGAAAAAAAAATCTTCTTCCAATGTTTGTGAAAAATTATCGTTTTCGTAGGGACGTGAGAAATATTTCTATTGTATACAGAAAGTTTTCAAATATTTTAGAAAAGAAGTTAACCGCAAAACATTTTGGAAATTTTGCCATTTTGTTAAAAATTTATCTTTTTGGTTGAAGATTCTTTATTTTAGTTGAAAATTCATTTCATTGGTTGAAAATTCATTTCTTTGGTTGAAAATTCATACTTTGTGATAAAAATTGAACTATTTCGTTTAAAATTAATTTTTTGGGTTGAAAATTCATCATTTTAGTTGAAAAATTACCTTTTTTGTTCAAAATGAATTTTCTTTTTTGATTCGATATTCAATCATTTGAGTTAAAAATTAATTCTCTGGTCAAATTCATTTTTATTGATAAAGATTCATCATTTTACATAAAAATTCATCTCTAGTTGCAAAATTAACTATTTTGTTAAAATTTTGTTGTTTTTTTTCAATTTGAAAATTGATTATTTTAACTGAAAATTTTGCTATTCCATGTTTCTTGAAAATTCATCTTTTTGGTTGGAAGTAAACTATTTTCTTAAAAATTCCTTCTTATTGATAATATTTATTTTAGTTGAAAATTCATCTTTGTTTGAAAAATTACCCATTTCAATTCAAAATGAATTTTTTTTTTTGGTTCAAGATTCAATCATTTCAGTTAAAAATTAATTCTCCAGTAGTATTTTATTACTCTCCCTTTTACGGGTTTGAGGGCTCCGTTCCCTTTACATCTTTTACAATTTCTCTTATCCTCTATGCCTTATGCTTATCTTAACCTATAGTCGCTTCGCCTTCTTATTATTTACAAGTTCTTAACTATTATCTTACTAGCTAATAACTATTATCTAACAAGTGCGCGAGACCTTCCAGGGCTTCCGTTTCCTCTTACCATTATTCTTCAAGCTTTTCAAAGACACGCAACACTAATTTTCCTTATCCATATTTCAATTTTGGTTTTCACCTTCCCCATGCATTCTCTCTTCCCTTTTCTCTTCTAAGCTCTTCATCCACTTTTCCCCTTGTCCACAACCGCTCAGTATCCACCTAACTTTATCTACAACGCTCTTTCCCCCTTCCTCTTCCCCTGTACATCTCTCCAACACGTGCTCCCAAGATTCCCTTTCATACCCACATACCCTACACATTTTCATTTCTTCACTCATCCAATATTTACACTCATTCATACCTTCTCCCATTCTGAAGCGTATCATTCTGGACCACCTGCTCTCCTTTTTCAATTTTCCTAAATATTCTGGGACCCCTTCCATCTTGATGAATCTATACCATTTATTATATTTTGACTCTATAATCTTTTCCCACCTCTGCTCTTCCTGCTTCTTACTCATTTCCCCCTCTACTACCTGCCACTCCCTCCCCTCGTCACACATTCTCCATTCTCTTCTCACTTTCCATCTCTCCTCCTCCCATCTTGAATGTCCCGTGTTTCCTCTCCTCTCTCTATTTAATATTTCCTGCAGGCATGCTTGTGCAACTTTGCTACCCTTACCACTCTTAAGTTTCTCTTCGAAATTCCATACCCTTTTCCTCTGCCTTATCACCAATTTCTCTCTTCCTGTTTCTTCTCTCAACATATAACCTGGGCAGTTCCAACTCACTCCCATAACCCATCTCAGAAATCTCTCTTGCATGTTTTCTACTTTTTTGTACTCCTTCCATCCCCAAATCTCCACTCCATAACACATCACAGACCATACCAGTGAGTCAAACAGCCATACTCTCATCTTCCAGTCCTCTTTGAATCTTCTTTTTCCAATCCCCCACACTTGACCCATCACCTTACTCGCACTTTCCATCCTTTTTTTCACTTGCAGATCGTTTCCACCTCCCGCTTCGAACCAGAATCCTAAATAACAAAATTCCTCTACCATTTCCACCATTTCCCCATTTATCTTCCATCCATACTTTACTTCATTCTTTCTCTTCCTGAAACATACTATTTTTGTCTTTGTCACATTAATTGTCAGGTCTTTCTCTCTCACGTACTCTTCGAATCCTTTCATTAGCAAGTTCATTCCACTTTCATTCTCTGCCAGAAGCACCACATCGTCCGCGTACGCTAACGAGTATATTCTCTTATTTCCTAGGACAATACCCCCTTTACCTTTCCTTCCCATTTTCTTTTCTAGGTCTGCTAACAAGATGCTGAACAACAACGGGCTTAGCGGGCACCCCTGCCTAAGACCCCTCCCTGTCCAAAATTCCTCTCCTTTCTGTTCCCCTATTCTCACCCTTGTCTTTGTCTCCGTAAAGACCTCTTTTATCCTCTCAATCAGATCTTCGTCCACCTCCCTTTCTTTCATTGCCTTCCACAAAACTTTTCTATTCACCGAGTCGAAAGCTGCCTTAAAATCTACAAAAAGTGCGACTAGTTTTCCTTTTTTCAGCCCCAGGTTCCTGTTAACTAAATAATTTAGTACGAAAATGTTATCCACTGTCCCCATCCCCTTTCTGAATCCTGTTTGATTGTGTGGAATACTTTCTTTCTCCTCTACCTGTTCTTCTAATCTCTTCCTAAGCACCTCCGCGTAAATCTTATACGTTACTGGCATGAGAGTGATTCCTCTATAATCTTCCACTTTTTGCCCCCCTCCTTTCTTTAATAAAGGAACTACCAAACCTGTTCTCCACTCCTTCGGCCATCCTTCGCCTCTCCATACTCTATTACATACTTCCCAAATCTCTTCTCTAACCCTTCTTCCGCCAAATTTCAACGCTTCATTTTCCATCCCATCCTCTCCTGTCGCCTTATTTCTTTTTAACTTCTCAATTGCTTGATTCACCTCCTCTCTGGTCAACTCATTCCCACCTTCTATTCCTCCCTCCTTGATCTTTCTACCATCCCCCCTCACCTTGCTATCCACCCCTCCTAGCAATTTCTTGAAATATGCCGTCCATTCATCCATACTTATCTCTTCATTGATTCCTTTCCATTCACTTCTTTCTCTATTGATCACCTCCCATTCTCTTCCTTCCTTTATTGCTTTTTCTACCTCCTCCATGTACCTTACCTTCTCCCCCTGTCGTTTGACATCCAGTAATTTCTCGTGTTCCCTTTTTCTTTTATTATACTCCTTTTTGTCTATCTCTCCTTTTCTCCAATTCTTTAATGATAGCTTTATGCGCTCTTTACTCTCCACACATTCCGCATCCCACCATCCTCTCTTCTCCCTTCTTTCTTCCTCACTTGGCCTAATTTCTTCCACTATCTTCTCTACCCTTCCCCTCATCTTACACAACATCTCATCCACACCTCCCCCATCTTCAATCAAACCATTCTCTTCTTCCATTCTTTCCGTATATTCTCTCAGCTTATCAACTCCCCATTTACCCATCTTTGCTTTTTTCCGTGTCGCTCCCTCCTTCTTCCTTCCCTCTCTTCTCCAATTCCCGCATTTCAACGTTGCAATGACCGGGAAGTGTTCTGACCCTATTTCGTTCCCTACTTCCATTCTTTTTAACAGCCTCCTTATCCTTTCCTCGGCCAGAATGTAGTCAATCACTGTTTCCCCTTTCCCTGCAAACGTAATCTCGCCTTCCTCATCCCCTTCCGAGTTCCCATTACAAATAAACCACCCTGTTTCTCCCAGGATTTCCAACATAGTCTTACCCTCCTGGTCCACCTGTTTGTGTTTCGATTTTCTCCTGAAAGTCTCACACTCTTCATCCCATATTTCCCCTCCCTGTTCCCCCGTCCACGCATTTAGATCACCTCCTATCAACACTAATTCGTCATCCTTTTTCGCCACCCATTTCCTAATCACACTCCAACCTTCTTCTTCTCCCCTTCTCCTATAAACGCAAACTATCCTCACTTTTCTTTTTCCTATCTTCACCATTCTCGTTATAACTCCATCAGTTTCCTCAAATCCCATTTCTATTCTCTTTTCTCCCACCAATTCCTTCCTCACTCCTGACACCATACCCCCTTTCTTTCTTCCCTTCACCTTATCTTTCTTTGCCCCTTGCATCTGCCAAATATATCCCTTGGGTAACTTCCTCTTCACTCTCTTCCACTCCTTCTCATCTACCCAGGTTTCACTCAACATCACTACATCCCATTTCTTCAACTCTTCCCAGAATCCTTCATCTTTATTCATTAGTCCTGATACGTTCCAAAACGCTACTCTCACTTCATTCTTCCTTCCTTTCTCCCTTTTTTCGTCCTTATATCCCCTCCCTACTTTTGTGGAAACCCCGTCGCTCCGTTTTCTCCTACTTCTTTCCTTTCACACTCTACTGTTCCCATTACCTCCTCCCTTATATCCTTAGTCTCCACTTTTTGCCCTCGTCGCCATGGGCCTTCCCTACACACTTCACTCAATTTATCTTCCTCATCATCCCATATCCACACATTCCCATTTATCCACATTCTGTCTTTCCCTATCCATACCGTGTTCCCTTTCACTCTTTCACTCCATGCTTTCTGTTTCATCATCCACTTTCTTCTTCTTTCATTCCACGTCAAATCCTCCTCTATCCCTTCTTCCCTTCCCTTTAGAGCTTTCTTCTTTCTCAAGATATCAACTTTTTCTTCCTCATTTCTCACTTTCACTATAAACATGCGCGATTTACCTTCCATCTTCCTTCCGACTCCATTTATCTAGGATAACGTTCTCATTCTTTTCTTTTATACTCTCTCCTTCTCTTACCCCTTCATTCCCTTTCTTTATATCCTCAGTCTTACACTCTAGCTTTCTCACTCTTTCTGCCAATTTCTCCATATCCGATTTTCTCTCTTTCTCACTTATCCTTTGATTTTTCTCAATATCCTCCAACTGCTTCCAAACTTTATCTTTTTCTTGCCGCCACACCAGATCCCATTCTTCCCACTTCTCTCTAACTTTCCTCATTTCTTCCCAAACCTCCTCCCCTCGCTTTTGCATGCCATTCAGACTTCGGTTCGTTTCCTCTCTAAAACCCTTAATTAGATTTTCCAGGCTCTCTAGATCGACTTTCCTTATTGCTTTATTCCTCTCCGTTGGAGACTTCTTTTTTATCTTTTTCCGCAACTTTTCATCTCCCTGCTCATACCCCTCTTCTTCTTCCCTTGATCTTTTACTGTCTTCCGTCTTCTCCCCCTCATCGCTTTTATCCGCAAACCCTCCCCCCTGTCTCCATTTATCAAAAAGTTGTCTCGATCCTAAACTGCTAGCTCTGGATCTATTAAGGAGTTCCCGATTTGACGGCCTACCTCGAGTCTTCCTGTCAGCTAGTTCCCCTTCCTTCTCTCCCCACCTGAAGTACCCTGGCGTAGCATACTCGCCATCATCGCTATCCCCGGCATCACCCTTACCCCTCCCTGTTTTGCCGGTCACAGTGAGATCATCAGTACCGGGGTTGTTTTCAACCTGCTGCTGCCCTCTACCGGGGCCCACTGGACTCCTCGTGACAAACATGCTGGCCTGTTTTATCGATCTGCTGTCCCCTATCTTCTCTCTCACTTTTCCGTCCTCGACAACTAACCTCCAAATTATCACTTTTAACTTTCCTCCTAACCCTTTTAACCCTAAAAAACAGCTTCCCCACACTTCCACACAACCCCTTCACTTCACTGACCTCCCTTACCACCTTTCGCCTCAATCACAACTGCAAACTCGTCGCTCAAACCAAAAAAGATAGCACAAAAAACCACGCGTACTTTACCATTCGGTACTGGAAACGGAAGTCAATTAATTCTCCAGTTAAAAATTTAAATATCTGGTTGAAATTTCTTTTTGGTTGAAACTAAATTTTAGTTTAAAATATGTCTTGTTTAGATGAAAATTAAACTATTTGCTTGAAAATTCATTTCTTTGGTTAAAAATTTAATGGTTTGTTAAGAAAACAATTTTTTTTTGAAGATTCATTATTTTAGATAAAATTTAATTTCTCTGTTTAAAATTCAAGGATTTTGTTGAAAATTCGTTTTTTTTGCTTGCAAATTAATTTTCTTAACTGAAAATTTGACTATTCCATTTTTGGTTCAAAATTAGTATTTTTTAGTTGAAAATCAAGTATTTAATTCAAAGTTTATTTTTTTGGTTGAAGATTCAATCATATGATTTAAAAATTAATTTCTCTGGTCAACAATTTAACTTTTTTGTAGAAAATGCGTTTTTATTTGGCTGAAAATTAATTTTTTTAAGCAAAATTTGACTATACTATTTTTGGTTGAAAATATTTTTTTTTGCTTGAAAATTCAACTATTTGGTTCAACTATTTTTTTTCATTCAACATTTAATTATTTTAGTTAAAAATTAATTTCACTTGTTAAAAATTTAACGCTTTCATTGAAAATTCGTTTTTATTTAGCTGAAAATTAATTTTGTAACTCAAAATTTGACTATTCTCTTTTTGGTTGAAAATCTATCTTTTTTATATGAAAATTCCACTATTTAGTTAAATTTTTTTTTTATTTAATAATTAATTATTTTGTTAAAAATTCAATACTTGTACTTGAACCGATCAAATTTCTGCTGAACTTTCCTCTAAGTTTTTAAAATTATTTTTATATATTCCTGATTAAATTTTCAGCTAATAGAAGAATTTTTGAACAGAAAAGACGAATTTTAAACTAAAAAAGATCAATTTTCCACCAAAGAGAAAACTGTAAAATTTTCACTTAAATAAATTAATTTTCAACGAAAAAAAAAGAATATTTATCAAATTAGTTAATATCTTTGGAATTAATAATTTTTGTTAGTTACTCTTTCTTACATGAGATTTTCCAATCCCCCCCCCCCCCATTAAGAAATAGTAGGATTTTACATAACTCCCCCTCCCACAAATTTAAAAAAGTTGAAAAAAAATGTTTTCCACTTGAAACAATGAACCACTATATAATTGGCCGAAAATGAAAAGGTTACGGCCCTTGAGCAACTGAAGGTCTTACATTTTGACCAATTAAGACTTAATCGTCGTGTGAGTTTTGCCAGTCAAGCTCGTTCAAAAAAAAAAATTGTCATCAGATTTTTTCTCCTTGGAAATTTGATAATGGTTACGAGGTTAAAAAGTGTCAAAGTCAGCTTTCGCGGAATAAATAAATAAAATAAATAATAAAAAAGAGTAGGGGCAACCTCCCTACAGTGGATAATTCGGCCTACAGTGGATAATCATTAATTAAGAGCACAAATAAAAGAAAAATAATTAATTTTAATTCTAATTTTAATTTATTAACAAGTATAGTATCAGATAATTATTCAATGAATTAAATTATTTATTTTACATACATTAGTATTTTTAATTAGTGATTATCCACTGTAGGCTGCACTATCCACTGTAGGGAGGTTCCACCTGAGCGAGACTTTTAAAACCTCCGTCATCACGGTTATTAAAATAGTTGTGAAAAAAATCAGTTCTCTGGAAAAAATAGTTTTTCTATGATTGAAATAATTAAAATATTAATACTAATAATATTATTTCAAATGAAAACCATGTTTTAAAAAGAAAAATTGTTAAAACTTACAAAAAGTATTTATTTCAAGAATTTTTTTTGCAATTGAATTTTTTTTATATTTAGAAAACGATTTGGTTGAAACAACAAAATTTTAGTTCGTTCAACTATAGAATATTATTGTTATATTGATAACAAAATATTTTATTTAACCAACCATTATTTTTTATAATTCTTGTAATTATAAAGAAATTAATATGCACACCATATCCAGAAAAGGAATAGTTAAATTTTCAGTTTGATAAAATTAATTTCCAACCTAAGAAAGGAATTTTGAAGAAAATAGTTGAATTTTTATATACAAAGTTAATTTTCCAACTACAAAGATTACTTTTCTACCAAAAAATTCGAATTCTCATAAAAATACATAAATATTCAACTAAATATTTAAATTTTCAACAAAAAAATAATAATTTTCAACAAAGAATAAAATAGTTACATTTCAAGTTTAAAAAATTAATTTTTCAACCAATGAAACGTATTTTCAACCAAATAGTTAAATTTTTAACAACAGATATAGGTTTTCGACTGAAATGATAAATTTTTCCCAAAAAATGAATTTTTCACCCACAAGATGAATCTTCAGCCAAGAAGATTAATTATCTACCAAAAAATAAGAATTTTGAAAAAACAGATGAATTTTTAATCAACAAAGATAAATTTTCAACCAAAAATGGAATAATTAAATTTTCAGTTGAATAAATTAATCTTCAATAAAATTTTTTTTTCATTAATAATCAAATATTTAACCAAAGAAAGGAATTGTAAATTCAATGTTTAAATAAAAATGATAATTTTTTTAAACATAAATGGAATATTTAAATTTTTAGGTAAAAAAATTAATTTTCTGCAAGAAAAAATAATTTTCAGTAATATAGTTCAATTTTCAACCAAAGAAATGAGTTTAAAACTAAAATGATGAATCTTCAAACAAAAAAATGAATTTTTAATAAAAAAAAAATCTTCAATCAAAAAGATTAATTATCACCAAAGAAGAGGAATTTTCAGCAAAATACAAGAATTTTGAAATAAAAAAAAAGTAATTTTAAACCAAAAATGGAATGAATAAATTTTCAGTTAAGAAAAATATTTTTCAATTATTTTTCAAATTATTGACACAAAATTCATTTTTTAGAACTAATTTTTGGCTTAAAATCTGTATTTTTCAGTTAAAAAATGCATGTATTTTGACGAAAATTCGTCTTTTTTTGTAGAAAATTAATCTTTTTTATTGAAAATTCAACTATTTTGTTAAAAATTTATTTTTTCGTGAAGATTCATCATTTCGTTCAATATTTAATTTTTTGGTGTAAGATTCAATAATTTTGTTAAAAATTTAATTGGCCTGATTAAAAAAATTATTTTCTTAAAAATTCGTTTATTTTTCATAAAAATTAATTTTTCAACTGAAATTTTGACAGTTCCATTTTTGATTCCAAATTTGTGCTTTTGCGTTCAATCATTTTAGTTCAACATTTATTTCTGGGGTTGAAAATTCACCTATTTTCTTAAAAATTGTTTTTTTTTTTTTTTTTGGTTGAAAATAAATTGTTTTAACCCAAAATTTGTTTATTTCCTTTTTGTTTTAAAATTAATCTTTTTTACAACCGGAATATTAATTATCAACCAAAAAAGTACAATTTTCAACAAAATAGTTTAATTTTCATCTAAAAAAGTTAAATTTGAAACCAATGAAATAAATTTTTAACCAAAAAGTTGTATTATTACTGTTCCACCAAAAAAATTCGAATTTAAAAAAATTACTTGAATTTTGAACCATATTGTTGAATTTTGAACAAGAACAGAAAAAAAAAGTAATTTTTATCAGATTAGTTCAAATTTGCAAGAACAATTTTTAAATTTTCTGCCAAAAAGACAAATTTTGAAGAAAATAGATTAATTTCCATTTAAATAGTTTAATTTTCAATTAAAAACGATAAATTATCAACCAAAAATGGAATAGTTAAATTTTCAGTTAAAAAACAGAATTTAAAGCAAAATAGTCAAATTTTTAACCAAACAAATGAATTTTAAAATAAAATTATGAATCTCCATCCGAAAGAATGAATTTTAACAAACTAGTTTTAAAAAGTTGTTCAATTTTTAACCAAGAAAGATAAATTCATCAAAAAAGATAAATTCATCAAAAAAGAAATTCACCAAAAAAGGTAATAAAAAAAAAATGATGCATTTGCAACAAAATAATTAAATTTGGAACCAAATAATAACATTTTTAATCGCAAAAGGTAATTCTTAATCAAAATTATAATTGTAAACTTTCCAATCAAAAATAATTATCTCTCAATCAAAAAAGTTAGATTTTGTTAAAGCGAGAAAAATGGAAGAAGAGGAAAATAGAGAAAGACTGTGAAGCCTGTGTTAAACAAATAGGAAATTTGATAATTGATAGAATAAAAAAAAATGGTTATCATTATACCATTAAGGGAAATACCTTTTGGGGTGAGCGTGACCCATTTTCACTTATTTAAATAACACGTTCGTTCTAAACACTGCCTAAACCCAGTTCGCTGATCAATCACTCTAGCAATCAGCCCAGGCGAAGAGCTTCACAAAGTCATTTAAATAAACATGAAAGATTCTTACATGGGGGGGGGGGGGGTGAAAATTTAAAAAAATCTGACGTAATTTCTGGATGGCCCCTCGGATGGCCCCTTACGAAAAGTAGAGCTGGGGAAGTAGAACGCTCACGCTTCACCAATGTCAAGAGTAGCATCGTAAAGAAAGTATTCTTTGGTCTTTAGAATCGTAAAGAAGGGTGTCGTGTAGGAAAAGGCTACTTGACAAAAAGAGACTGTGACAAAGAAGTTCTTTTGTATAACGGTATAAAAAAAAAAAAAAAAAAAAAAAAAAAAAAATGCGAGGAAGTAGAAAAAGGCAGGTAATTTTCTACTGAACTGTTAATGAGATATTCAATTACTGCTGAAAGAACGTGCTCGCAACCGTAAAGAGAGATTGTTTTATCTGAGAATTATGTAAACGTCAGTCGCTTAAGGAAGTCATCGATTTCTATTTTAGTTACCCCTGTTATTACAGGGTAATTTCTTGTTGTTATTTATTTAAAGTGATTCAAATAAGTTTTCGAATATCACTTTCCTTTTTCTTCATATTGAATAAGAAGTGCAGAAAATCTTGCAATCATTAAAAAAAGGTTAGTTTCGACAAAATTTTTTTTTTTTCTAATTTGCATGCTCTCACTCCACACCGAAATTTTTTTTTCAATTCCAGAAAAAGCATAATTACGTATTTTGTCATTTTTGTCATGAATATTTATCATTTCGTTCAATATTTAATTTTTTGGTTTAAGATTCAATAATTTTGTTAAAAAATTAATTTTTCAACTGAAATTTTTACTGTTCAATTTTTGGTTACAAACTTGTGGTTTTGAGTTCAATCATTTTGGTTCAAAATTTATTTCTCGGGTTGAAAATTTACCTATTTTGTTAAAAATTCGTTTTCTTTGGGTCAACAAATAATTTTTTTAACCCAAAATTTGTCCATTCCCTTTTGGTTTGAAAATTTATCTTTTTCAAATGAGAAAATAATTTTTCTGGCAAATGCGTAAACTTGGCAACAAAATAGATTAATTTTCAACCAAATAGTTAAATTTTGAATTTTTTGAATAATTGAAAAAAGTTTCGTTTCGACACAATTTTTTTTTTTAGAAAATTTGCATGCCCTCACTCGACGCGCAAATTTTTTTTCAATTCCAAAAAAAACGTATTTTGTTGCAAAAAAGATGATATTTAGTTTAGTTGAAAATTAAAGTATTTAATTATATGTAAATTAAATTTTTTTTAAGATTCAATCATTTTACTTAAACATTAATTTATCTGTTTAAAAATTTAACTATTTTGCTGGAAATTAATTTTTTAACTCAAATTTTGACTTTTCCATTTTTGTTTGAAAAATCTACTACGTACATTTTTGTTTTAAAAAATTGATATTCAGTTTAGTTCAAAATTCGAGTATTTAATTAATTTTTTTTACGTTAAAGATTTAATCATTTTGGTTCAAAATTTATTTTTCTGATTAAAAATATAACTATTTTCTTGAAAATTTATTTTTTCGAATCAAAATTTAACTTTTCCATTTTTGGTTGAAAAATCTACTGTATATTTTTAGACTTTACCTTTTTGGGTTAAAAATTCAAAATTTGGGGTTAAAATTTTTTCCCCTATCAACTGAAAAATCTGTGTTGGTTGAAAATTCAACTCTTTTGTTGAAAATTCTTCTTTTTTGACAAATAAATTAATCTTCTTGGTCGAAAATTAATTTTTTTTTTCAAAATTCATGTGTTTCATTGAAAATTTAACTATGTTATTTGAAATTAATTTTCTAGTTTGTAGAGCCATCTTTTTAGTCGAAAATTTATCTCTAGTTGAAAAATTAACTACTTGGATCAAAATATATTTTCTTGGTTCAAGATTCAATTATTTTAGTTAAAAATTAATTGCTCAGGGTAAAAATTTGAGTGTTTTGTTAAAAAATATTTTTTTTTGGTTGCAATTAATTTTTGGTTTAAATTTTTTTTTATTCATAAAATTCATGTATTTCGACAAAGAATTGTCTTTTTTGGTAGAAAATTAAACTTCTTCGATGAAAATTCATGTCTTCGGTTGAAAATTCATTTGTTTTTGGTTGAAGATTCATCATTATATTTGAAGATTCAATTATTTTTCTTAAAATTAATATTTTTGGTTAAATATTCATGATTTTAGTTGAAAATTCATAGTTCAAAAATGAACTATTTGGTTCAAAATTTAAGTATTTTTACGAAAATTCATTTTTTTTTTGGTAGAAAATAATTCTTGATTGAAAATTCGACTATTTTGTTAAAAATTCAACTAATTGTAAACAAATTATTTTTTTTGTTTGAATTTTCATCATTTTAGTTAAAAATTTATTTCTTTGTTCGAAAATTCTTGGATTTTGTTAAAAATTTGAACTATTTCGTTTAAACTTAATTTTTTGGGTTGAAGATTCATTATTTGAGTTCGAAATTCATCTCTAGTTTAACAGTTAACTTTTTTCTTCAAAATTGATATTTTTGGTTCAAGATTTAATCATTTTAGTTAAAAATTAATTTCTCTGTTTGAAAATTTAATTATTTTATTGACTTTTTTTTTGTTTGATAATTCCCTTTTTTTCTAAAAATTTGAGTCTTTTATTTACTGTTCAAAATTTATCTGTTTCAAATGAAAATTCTAATATTTTGTTAAAGTTTTTTTTAAATTGAAAATTCAGTCATTTTAGTCGAAAGTTCATTTTTCTGGTTAAAAATTTAAACATTTTATTGAAATTTTTTTTTGTTCAATATTCTTCTATTTTGAAAAATAAATTAATCTTCTTGGTCGAAAATTAATTTTTTTGTTCAAAATTCATCTGTTTCATTGAAAATGTAACTATGTTGTTTGAAATTAATTTTCTAGTTTGAAGATTCATCTTTTTAGTCGAAAATTTATCTCTAGTTGAAAAATTAACTACTTGGATCAAAATATATTTTCTTGGTTCAAGATTCAATTATTTTAGTTAAAAATTAATTGCTCAGGGTAAAAATTTGAGATTTTTGTTAAAAAATCATTTTTTTTTGGTTGCAATTAATTTTTGGTTAAATTTTTTTTTTTTATTCATAAAATTCATGTATTTCGACAAAAATTTGTCTTTTTTGGTAGAAAATTAAACTTCTTAGATGAAAATTCATCTCTTTGGTTGAAAATTCATCTGTAGTTCAAAAATTATCTATTTGGTTCAAAATTTGAGTATTTTCTTGAAAATTCGTTTCTTTTTTGGTTGAAACCAATTTTTTGTTCAAAATTGGTCTTTTTTAGTAAAAAAAAACTTATGTATTTTCACGAAAATTCGTCTTTTTTGGTAGAAAATAAATCTGCTTGATGAAAAATCCGAATATATTGTTAAAAATTCAACTAATTGTTTAAATATATTTTTTTTAATTTTCATCATTTTAGCTGCAAATTTATTTCTTTGTTCTAAAATTCTTGTATTTAAAAAAAAAATTGAACTATTTCGTTTAAACTTAATTTTTTGGGTTGAAGACTCATTATTTGAGTTAGAAATTCATCTCTAGTTGAACAGTTAATTATTTGCTTCAAAATTGATGTTTTTAGTTCAAGATTTAATCATTTTAGTTAAAAATTAATTTCTCTGTTTAAAAATTTAATTATTTTGTTGACTTTTTTTCTTGATAATTAATTTTTTTACTAAATATTTGACTCTTTTATTTATAGTTCAAAATTTATCTGTTTTGAATGAAAATTCTGATATTATATTTAATTTTTTTTTTCATTGAAAATTCGGTCATTTTAGTCAAAAGCTCATTTTTCTGGTTAAAAATCTAACTATTTTGTTGACATTTTTTTTTTGTTTAATTTTTTTTTTCTCATTGAAAATTTGACTTTTCTATTTTTAGTTTAAAATTTATCTGTTTAACTTGAAAATTCTAATATTTTGTTAAATTTTTTTAAATTGAAGATTTAATCATTTTAGTTAAAAATTCATTTCTCTGGTTAAAAATTAATATTCAACTATTTCGTTAAAAATTAGTTTTATTTTTGGGAAAATTAATTATTTTAACTGAAAATTAAACTCTAACTTTTTCGCTTTTAAATTTATATTTTTCAGTTGTAACTTCATCTTTTTGGTTGAAAAATCAAGTATTTGGTTAAAAATTAATGAATTTTATTGAAAATTCAATACAACCTTTTTTTAACTTTTTACATAGAGTGAGTTAATAATTAATAGAAATCAACAAATTATTTGTTTAAGCAATTGTTATTATTATTTATAACAATATTCTTTAAGAATAATAATTGCAAGTTGCGTTTTTTTGAGAATTTTGTTTGAAAGTTTATAATTATATAAAGTTGAAAAACAAAGTTTAATCTTTTTAGGGTTGGCGAACCCCCTAAATATAATTTTTTTATGAAAAAATACAATTTTTCACTGTTTAATTTTGTTTGGGTTCGCAACAAATTTGGGGGTAAGAGCCCACAAATTTTCAACAAATTTTCCAATACATTTTTCGACCACTTACATATTTACAAAAAAAGATTTTTTGATTTAAAAAAATTTTCATAACCAAAGAAAAACATTCATTGGGTCTCAGTCAAAGAAATTTCTTTCGAATCAAAGAAATTTTTTTTAAAAAGAAATTTCTTTCGATTCCATAAAATGGTTTTTCTGTTCCGACGTAATTTTTTTCTAAATTTAAAATGATTTTCATCAGTTTGAAGTTATCTTTGGTTTGATGGAAAAAAAATGTAAAAGAAACATTCTCTTCAATTCAAAAGAAATATTTTCCCCAGTCTATAGAGATGATTTCTCAGCAGCATTAATCTTCTATTAAATTTTCAAACGAATATAATTTTCTCACTTCATTCAAAACCCAATAATAATTCGAGACTGTTGATCGATAATTATTGAGATTCGATTATGTGGAAATTGTGGGCTGATCTATGGTGTTATTGTATGATGGGTGAGTTGCGACAGAGTTTGATGTATCTTATGGGTCTTATGGGCCTTATAGGGTCCTAGGCGTATTTTTCAAAGGTCATGGGACTTGACGATTTATATATGCGTCATTCACCATCCGATTATGATGTTTCCAAGTAAAATCCGCCCCATAACGGCTATGGTTTTTTAAATCTTTTTATGGCGGTCTTCCGACTCACCACGAAGAAGTCCGTGCTACAAGATTTAGGAGACTCGAGGTCGAAGGTCAGTTGTTTCACCTCAGGTTTTACAAGGTTTTATCCAGCGGTTTCTCTGGATTTTTAGATGTCCGATTGAATTATTAGACATGGACAGCCTTTTCTTCGAAGAAATGTGACTGATGTCACGTTATTTCTAAAGTGAGGACAACTCAACATTTTTATTACTTACACAAATACCTAGGTGTGGTCAGTCTCATATTTTTAAGTATGGAATTTATTTATTAGTGACTGCAAAATTGGCAAATATAAATTTTTGATTTAGTTGAAGATAATGGATGTAAATTGTATGTTACTCGTATATTCAGTTCAGTCGGTACACAACAAATCAAATTGAATTTACTGTCCTCTTCTTAAACTCGTCACTTTTGAAGCGCGGACACTTTACGCTTATTTATCATACCTTGTTGTAATAATTTACTCAAGCACTGAGAAATAAGCATAAGCAGTTTCTCAAGATCATTTCAAATTAGATTCCTCGTTTCCTTAATTTATTGTAGGGGAGCGTCGTACAGGTTGGGACACTGTGTAGGTTGAGACATCTCGTTTTCTATGTTTCTTTGCACTGGTGCCACGTGTTCGTATAGGTTGGGACACTGTATAG
>CAKNYM010052579.1:338816-371141 GCA_932195095.1 Andricus curvator
TTGGGACATCTCGTTTTCTATATTTCTTTGCACTGGTGCCACGTGTTAGGGGCCGTCCTTAAATTATCTAATGGATTCTAGGCCCTCTCGGAGACCCCCCACCCTCCTGTAACAAACTGTAACAAAATATTTCTACCCCCCCCCCCCCCCACTCTTTCTGTACGTAATTTTTAGTTTCCAAAAATGTTTTACTAGTTATTGCTAGTAGAATTAGGCAGGGTGTCCGAGAACTTCATTTTCAAAATTCCCTTATTTTTCCTTTTCTAATTTTTCATTTTCCTTGATCATTAATATTCAAATACCAGCATTTTAATCTTGAAATACTTTTAACATAGAATCTTTTATAAACGGAATAAAACAGTATTTCAGACACAAATTTAAAATTTCAAAATTTATTAATTTATTTTAAACAAAAGAATGTCTTTTCTACTATAAAAGATGACTTAAAAAAAAAAAATACTTGGACTTTTAACATAAAAAGATAAATTCCAAACAAAAAGTGTCATAGTTTATATTTCAATCAAAAAAGATGAAATTTAAAAAAAAAAGTTTTTTGAAACCAAAAAGACGAATTTTCAACAAATATTTTTCACTAAAGAAAGAAAATTTGTCCTAAATTGTTGAACCTTCGAGCCAAAAGACGAATTTTCTCTACAAAAATTGAATTTACAAACAAAAAATATGACTTCAGCAAGAAATTATTTTTGCACGAAACTGATGCATTTTTATCCAACAAAAATTAAATTTTAAACCAAGAAAATTTTTTTTTCCAGAAGTTTTTACCAAAGAAATAAGCCTTTTACCCAAGTAGTTGAATTTACAATTCAAAAAAATTAATTTCCAACAAAATAGTTCAACTTTCAACCAAAGAGATGAATTTTCAACTAAAAATATAACTCTCCAAAAAAAAAAAAATAATATCTTAACAAAGTGATTCAACAAAATCTTTCAAACAAAATAGTTGAATATTCAAGCAAAGAAGAATAATTTTTAACCAAAAAGTTGCATTTTTATGTAAAAAAGAAATTTCTACCAAAGCGGATGAATTTATAAATCACAAAGATAAATTTAAAAAAAATAGTTGAATTTTCTGTTAAAAGAGATTTTAGTTGAGTTTTCACGATCAAAATATGAATTTTTAACCAATAAATAAGTTTATACAAAAAAATTGAATTTTCAATCAAAAAAGACGAATTTTTACCCAAAAAGGATGACTTTTTAACAAAATTGTTGAATTATCTACACAGAAGTTGCATTTTCATCCAAAAAAGATGAAATTTCTCTTAAAACAGATGAATTTTTATTTAGAAAGAAAACAAATTTTTAAAAAATAGTTGAATTTTCATCCAGAAAAGATTCCAGTTGATTTTTCAAGATCAAAATATGAATTTTTTTACAAAAAATAAGTTTCTTCGAAAAAAAGGGAATTTTTTATCCAAAAAGACGAATTTTTTCAACCAAAAGGGATGAATTTTTAACAAAATAGTTGAATTCTCTACCAAATAGTTGAATTTTTATGCAAGAAAGATGAAAGTTGTACTAAAACAGATGAATTTTTAATAAAAAAAAAACAATTTTTTTTTTAAAGATGAACTTTCATCCAGAAGAGCTTTCAGTTTATTTTTTAACACCAAAATATAAATTTTAAACAAAAAGTAAATTTTCTACGAAATAGATCAATTTTCAACAAAACAGCAGAATTTTCCACCAAAAAGTATGACTTTTCAACAAAATTGTTTAATTTTGAACCAAGCAGTTGCATTTTTATCCAAGAAAGATGTAATTTCTGCTAAAGCAGGGGAATTTTGAAATCAGAAAGACAAATTTTCAAAAAAGAGTTAAATTTTCATTCAAAGAAGATTTCTGCTAAATAGTCGAATTTTTAACCAAAGAGTATGACTTTTCAACAAGATTGTTAAATTTTCAACCAAACAGTTGCATTTTTGTCCAAGAAAAATGAAAATTCTACTAAAACAAGTGAATTTTTAAATAAAAAAGACAAGCTTTCAAAAAAAGAGTTGAATTTTCAACCAAAAGGATTTCATTAGACTTTTCAACGGAAAAATATAAGTTTAAAAAAAAAAGTAAATTTTCTAGAAAATAGTTGGATTTTCAACATGGGACATGGGTTGAAAATTCAACTACTTGGTTGAAATTCGAAATCCTTTACTAAAAATTATTTTTTTTGTTGAGTATTTAACTATTTGGTTGAAAATTCGTCTTTACCGGATAAATCCCACTGTTTTTCATTCAAAATTAAAATCTTTTTTGATTGAAGATTCAACTACTTGGTTGAAAGTTGAACTTCTTCAATAAAAAAATTGATGTAATAAGTTGAAGATTCATCATTTTAATTGAAAATTCATCTCTTTGGTTGAAAATTAATTTTTTTTAGTTGATGATAAAATTGTTTAACTGAAAATTTAACTATTAAATTTTGGTTAAAAATTTATATTTCCGGGTTGAAAATTAATGTATTTTCAAGAAAATTCTTCTTTTTTCAGAGAATTAATCTTGTTGGTAGAAATTAAACTATCTGGTTGAAAATTAATGTATGTTTCAGAAAATTCGTCTTTTTTTCAGCGAATTAATCTTCTTTGTAGAAATTTTGTTTGATTACAAATTTAATTATTTTGTTGAAAATTCATCTTTTTGATTTGAAAATTAATTTCTTTTTGTAGAAATTTCAAATTTTTAGGTTAAAAATGATCTTTCTTTTAAAAATTTAACTGTTTTGTACAAAATTCGTTTTTTTGAATATTAAAAATTAATTGTTCCAACTCAAATTTCTGTTTGTAGAAAATTACGTTTTTTAAATTGAAAGAAATTTTTTTTATTAAAATATAACTATTCCGTTTTTGGGTAAAAATCGATCTTTTCAAGCTTAAAAATTAAACTATTTGATTAAAAATTTACGTAATTTGACGAAAATCCCTCTTTTTTGGTAGAAAATTAATTTTCTCGTTTGAAAATTCGAATTTTTTGTAGAAAGCTCATCTTTTTGGCTCGGAAATTCAACATTTTGAATTAAATTTTGTTTCTTTATTGACTGAAAATGTTTTTTTTTGTTCAAATTTCAACTGTTGTTGGAAATTCGTCATTTTGATTTATAAATTTATTTCTTTTGTTAGTAATTTCATCTTTTTTGGTTAAAAATATAACTTTTTGTTTCAAAATTAACTTTTTGGTTAAAAATTAATCTCTTTTACTTGAGGATTCAAGGCTTTTATTGTAAATTTGTCTTTTTTGGTTAAATTCAACTGTTTTTTATTTTAAATTAAAATATTTTTTGGTTGAAATATCAACTATTGAATTTTTTTTAATTAATATTTTTATATTGAAAATTAATTGTTTAAACTCGAAATTTAACTATTTGCTTGAAAATGAACTTTTTTATTGATAATTAATATTTTCCGGTTGAAAATTTTAGTGTTTTGTAGAAAATTCGTTTTTAAAATTGCAAATAATTTTTTTTACGGAAATTCAACTATTCCATTTTTGGTTAAAAGTTGTTCTTTTCAAGTTTAAAAAAACAACAATTTGGTTGAATGTAAAATTAAAATGTATTTTGTTTGAAATATCAACTATTAAATTTCTGTGAAAATTCACATTTTTATATTAAAAATTAATTGTTTAAACTCAAAATTTATCTATCCGGTTAAAAATTAACTTTTTTGTTGATAATTAATATTTTCTTGTTAAAAATTTATCTGTTTTGTAGAAAATTCGCTTTTTAGATTGAAAATAATTTGTTTAAATGGAACTATTCCATTTTTGGTCAAAAGTTGATTTTTTCTACTTTAAATGTTCAACTAGTTGGTTGCAAATTTATGTAATTTGTCTAAAATCCGTCATTTTTAGTAGAAATTTAATCGTTTTTTGTTGAAAATTCAGCTGTTTTGGTAGAAATTTAATTTTGTTGTTGTTCAAAAACCAACTTTTTGGTTGAAAATTAATCTCTTCCAGTTGAAGATTCAAGTCTTTTGATGAAAATTCGTCTTTGTTGGTTAAATTCAACTGTTTTTTATTTCGAATTAAAATATTTTTTTGGGTAAAATATCAACTGTTACATTTTTTTAACATTCATCTTTTTATATTGAAAATTAATTGTTTCAACTGAAAATTTAACTATTTATTTGAAAATTAACTTTTTTGTAGAAAATTCATTTTTTTAATTGAAAATTGGTTGAAAATTTATTTCAATTGTCGAAAATCGCACTTTTTTGGGAGAAATTAATTCTTCTTGGTTGAAAATTCAACTGTGTTATAGGAAGCTTGTCTTTTTGTCTTGGAAATTCAATAATTTGAATGAAATTTTGTTTTTTTATTGACTGAAAACTTTTTTTTATTTAAAATTTCAACTGTTGTTGAGAATTCGTCATTTTGATTTGTAAATTTATATCATTTGGTAGAAACTTCATCCTTCTTGTTAAAAATGTAACTTTTTGGTTTGAAAATTAATTTCTCTTATTTTGGATTCAACTATTGTGTTAGAAACTGTTCAATTTTTTTTTATTTATAATGAACATCTTTTTCGGTTGGAACTTCAACTAATTGCTTGAAAGTAGAACTACTTTATTAATTTATGAAAAAACAGTAAGATTTTACCAAAAGCCTCCCCTTCAAATAAATGATAAAATAAAATTTATTTGGCAAAAATTACGTGGTTCGAAATTTCAGAAAACAACTTTATTTAATTTATGCACGGCCCCAATAACTTCAAAAGTCACCAATTGGCATTCTGAACCAGAGGCGACGTAACCATGTTGTAAGGAAAAAAGATGGGATGGCCCTGATTAATCTTAAACTTCCGCTTTTTTTCTCAACTCTTTTAAGGCAAATTCTAAAAAAAAAAAAAAAAAAAAAAAAAAAAAATTGAGACAAGATTCGGCAGTGAATTTTGAACTGGTACCACGTGCCTGCAGATTACATAATATATGCAAACGGGACCAGATTCTCGATCGCTTCGGAATTAATTTCCGTTTTGGATTTCAGAGGCCTCATTTTTATTCGCGATCAACCGAGCACGATTTTTATTAAGTTTTTATTTAACAACAAAGTTAAAATTTATTTTTTATTTTTTTATAAACACTTCTATTTTTTGCAACTACTTTTATTCATAGCGGGCCTAATTTTTTTTTAAATTACAATATTAAAGTAAATAACAATGATTCTTTATTTGTAAAAGTAGCCTTTTATGAATGTATTGAACTATCCCTGATGGAAATTTTTTTTTTAAAGTGCAGACAACTAAAAATAGAAACTTTTAACACTTTTCAATTGAAAATTTTTCAATTAAAAGCAGTTAAATTACAAGATTTTAATTTTTATACATTGCACAGTCGAAATATTAAAAAAAAAAAAAAAAAAAAAAAAAAAAAAACACGCTATCATTTTCAATGCTATTAATTGAAGAGTAAATCCAAAATTTATACATTTTCAAAATTATATCATTTTAAGCAATTTTAAGCTAGAAACATTCATTCATACTTAAAAATTTGTTTTGAAATCTTGTTAAATATTTTCTTAAAAATTTGCTCAAAAAAATCATTAAAAAATTTTCTAGGAATTTAATAATAATTTTATTATCTTTGAACACAAATTTTTTCTACAATTAATTTGTTGAAAATCCTGCAAAAGTAAAAAAACTAACTTAAAATCATCCAGATTCTTTTTTTAAAATTTTGGAAATCTTATTAAACATTCTTTTAAAATTAATTAAAAAAAAAATTATTGTTAGTTTTTCTAGGAATTTTGATACAAATTTTTTATTCATTTGAAACCTTTCAAAATGCTTCAAAAGCTTATACATTTTTTTTTAAATCTTCAAAAATCTGCATTGTCTTTCAAGTGGTTTGAAATCTTCTCAAGTTTTGAATTATTTTTCAAATTAATAATTTTACGATTGTCATTTATAATATAAAAATAATTTTTTAAATCTTTTTAAATATTCTCTTAAAATTAATTTTTCAAAATAAAAAATCATTTCAAATTTTCCTAGCAAACTTAAGATTTTTCTTTATTTTTTTAAAACTTTTAAAAATCTTTAAAAAGCTTCAACATTTTCTTTCGAAATCTTAAAAAATCTTATTTAGTTTTTTTTTCGAAATCTTTTCCAGTTCTAAATTAAGTTTAGATCTTCTCAAAATTTTTAAATATCTCTTAAACTAACTCAAATTTTTTCCATATTACTAATTTTTTTTTATGTCAAATAATTCAGTTTAAAATTGTTTAGTTTTCAACATTTGATCTATAATTGCTGATTTTGAATGAAAAGTAAAATATTGCCAAATATTCAAAAAAATGTCATCTTTAATTTAAAAATTTTCTAATTAAATGGTTACAAATAAAATATTTTAGATTGAAACAATATTTTAATATGATTTAAAATTGAATAAGAACGTTCAATTATTAATTTAAAAATTTTTTAAATTTTAAATTAAAAATTTTTAATGATTAATTATTTAATTATTATTTTTGAACAAATTAAGACTCTTTTGTGAAATATTGTATTTTTTTTGTAAGGATTTGTAATTTTCTACAATAATTTACGTAAAATTAAAAGTATTTTTTGACGTCAAACACCAAAATCAAAGCAAATGTAAAATCCTGTATTTTTCTGTAATACTTTGTAGATTTTTACAACAAAGTAAAAAAAAATTAATAAAAAGTTAAACAAAGTTTATAATTGTGTAAACTTATACTTTATTGTTAATTCTTTTTCTTTTCTACAAGAAAATACCAGAAAAAGTTAATTTTTATTTAACCCTATTTTTGTTAAATTTTGTACATTTTTTTACAAAAAGGTACGGATTTGAACGAAAATTTACAGTTGTAGAATTGTTGTATTTTCTTTAAAAAAAATTTTTTCTACCAGGGATGTTGTTGAAAATTCGTTTCATTTGCTTGAAATTAATTTTTTAACTGAAAATTTATTAATTAATTCATGTGTTTTGTTGAAAAATCATCTTTTTAGTAGAAAATTAATCTTCTTGTTTGAAAATTCATCTTTTTGGTTGAAAATTCAAATATGCATTAGAGTTACATATTCATCATATTAGTTAAAAATTCTTCGTTTCAGTTGAAAATAAAAAAACTTGGTTAAAAGTTAAATGAAACTCAGCTAAATTTAATCTAGATTTGTGAAAGCCGACTTATACAATTTTTTAAATTTATTTTTTATTTAACAACAAAGTTGACATTTTTTTTAAATTAAACAAACCCATTTTTTTAAACTGCTTATATTTATATGAGCCGAAAAGTGAGGTGGTCTAGAAATCTATTTTTTAATTTTGAATCTTTTTCATGCTCATTTTGCATAAAATTATTCATGATAAAATGGATTTCTGTTCTATCTTAATTTAAAAAAAAGAAAATCATGAAATCAGTAAAGATACTTTTTAAAAACAATTTTGTTCCTTGAAAAAAATTCATAAAAAATTTGTCAGCAATAGATCATTCGCACGATTTTTTGATACCAAGTGACAATTGTTAATTGTTTAAATATATTTGATGAACAAATACAGATTTTCATCAATTTTTAACGGCTAGATTTCCTTTTTTCAACATAATAAATTTTTAATTACCTTGAAAAGACCTTTCCTTACAATACTTTATCAGCGAACAATAATTTTTTATTTTATAAACAATTGGATAAACAAATTAACAACTTGAATACTTTTCAAAAAATGGATGTGATTTCTTACCTTTTTGTTCTTTTTTCACTTATTAATAGAATAACTAAGGCTAGTTAAAGAACATAATTGTTTAAACAATTTATTATTTTTTATGATAACTCTCTAAGAATAATGCTAGAATGTTGTGGGGTTTTCTGAAATTTTCAACTTTTCTTAGACTTTTTAGTTAGTAAAAAATAATAAATAATATTATTAATATTAATTTAAACAAAAAGGCTCTCAGTAACTGCTTTAAAGAAAATTTACATTTAATACGATCCACGTAGAAATTTTGCAGAATATTTCAAAGATCAGTTTTATTTCAGAAAAGTACATGCACAAAAAAGAAAGACATTGTTTAAAAAACGATTTTCTCCCATGTTTATTTATTATTTGTTTATAACTAAAAAGCCGAAGCAAAGTAAAAAATTTCAGAAAAAACCGCAACTTCCTAGCCATTTTTTAGGAGAAGATACTCATAAACAATAAGAAATTATTTAAGCAATTATGTTGGCTATCTTGCATTAATTATCACCTCACTCTAGTTGACAAGTGACCAAAAAGTAAAAAATTTGGGAAAAAACTGCCACTTTCTAGCATTATTCTATGAGAATATTCCTATAAATAATAAATTTTTTACATAATTATTTCCGTTTAATTTAATTGACTATTGCCTAGCTGTGATTGAAAAGTTGAAAATAAGTTGAAAAATTCGGAAAAAACTGTGACTTTCTAACTCTATTCTAAGAGAATATTGCTAAAAATAAGAATAAATTGTTAAACAATTTATCTAAACATCTAATTATCAGTAGAAAATAGTATTTTATGACCTAGAAACAATTTGTATTTTAAAAAGCCGAAAGAAAATCTCACCTAGCGCCAAAAACTCACAAAATCCAATTTTTCACTGACGGCTTTTTTTTGGCACCCTATAAAAAACAGACTTATGGGGGTTATATTCAAAAAGCAATTTTTGATTCGTATTCTATGGATAATTTTGATTCTCTAAATAACTCGATTTATCTAATATTGCTGATTTTGAATTTATGGGAAATATAACTATTAAACTTCATGATTCTTGCGGAACCTCTAAATATCTTTTTTTTCAAGGCAATTATTTTTTGGTGGATTTGAAGGAATTCGAGGGCATGAAAATTCGAAAAAAAATGTCCGATGCATTTTCGAACCACCCTAGTGGGTAAATTTTGTGGGATATTGAAATTCGATCGAAAAATAAAGGTAGATAACATATCGGCTGATTAAGTAGTTGATGAGGAATATTTGATATTATGTACATAATTTCCTGTAATAAATTTGTTGAAATGAAGTCAGTTTATCGAAATTTATTCTCGTGAGCAGAAAATCTTATTCCGTATCACGTCATTGGAACTGTTGGAACTGTTTCAACAAGCTTGGAAACCAAGGTACATAAAAATGTCGTAAAAATATGTTTATAGGAGAAGAAATAGGCATACAAGATCCTTAGAGAATATGCTAATTTGGTGTCTCAATCTCATTTAAATGACTACCGTTTGAAAAAAGGTCAAGCTTCTTTTTAATAGCCCCTGCTGAAGTGTTTGCAGCATTATTTTCAAATATTACGATCATATAATAGGGTCTACAATTCCGTCCATAAATTATTTTTTTAAATTCATGTTCATGCCGGTACACTTAAGGAACATACATAATTAGCTTAAGATTGAATCTGATTGTTATAAATCAATTATATCAATAAAAACTTGAATGTGGTTCTCAACGGCAGAATAAAATTGTTGACTAAGAGTACTCAAGAAGTCAAAATGATTTTTGAATAACAGTTTTGGCTTTAAATGTGAATATTCGCTTCCTACCAGAAGAGTACTATCTGACAGAAATTTCAGCTTTTGTTAAAAAAGTATAAAATTAGGATAAATGGCATGTGATGGCATTGCTATCTTCAAAATGAATGTACCACCTTTGATTTGGTATATAATTTATTAATTTTATAACAAAAATTTGTCCATCCACCACGTGCTGGTTTCTCCTCACTTGACAGTTACATATAACATTTTTGTCACAACATTATATTTTAGATTCACATTCTTTCAAATTAAATTAACGGTGTGTGGAGAATTATGTTTCAATCATGGTTTAAGCTCACTATTCTAAAATTGTACATGAACAGGCGGTTAGGGCCTACTGGACTCTCACTACTATTATTCTATACTATATATTCCACGAAAAAAACGATTTTTCTCTAAAGTTGCGACAGCTTCATGGTTGGATGTTGATAATACAATATATTCTTGTGTCATAAAACGCACAAATTTATTACCTGGTAATTTCGTCAACACTGGTGCATCAGCGGGAAAAACGTATCTTCGAAGTTCGAATAGCCGGTTTGGATTACACATGGAACTCACACGAATAAATCTAAGTTGTTCCGGTTGAAATCCGAGGACGTCAGAGGAAGGAGCCCTTGCAGGAGGAGGCTCTGAAGAGGGCGCTATGAACCTGGCACGAAGAGGAGACTCGGCAGGAGCAGAAGGCCTGACAGGAGGAGACCTGACCCTGGCATCAAGAACAGGTTCGGCAGGAAGAGAAGGCCTGACAGGAAGAGAAAGCATGGCAGGAAGAGAAGGCCTGGCAGGAAGAGAAAGCCTGGCAGGAGGAGAAAGCATGGCAGGAAGAGAAGGCCTGGCAGGAAGAGAAGGCCTGGCAGGAAGAGATGGCATGGCAGGAGGAGATGGACTGGCAGGAAGAGAAGGCCTGGCAGGAGAATCAGGTCTTTCAAAAGAACAAAATGGTCCGCTCCAAGGAATACGTTCGCCATTAGGGTAATGATCGAACTGTGAACCCAAGTCTGAAACAAGAAATAGAGGATTAAATTTATTTTTGAAGTATGCATGCTCATCTGTTGGTATATCATGAACCACTTTAGGCAAAGTGTCCCTATTCATGGCCAAAACGTTTACCAAATTCATCTTTTATAAAATTTGCTTCATGTAATAATATATGCTTATAAGACCCCAATGTCACTACAAAAAGCTTCTGAACAATTGTGAGGTAAGCTAGACCTACGGCTTCAAGGAAAGCTTGCCTTGGAAACCTTCTTGAAATGTTGACCAGTAATATTCAGGGAAAAATTTTATTTTTAATTTTGCTTTAATAGTGAAATGCTCGTTTCTACAGACATGTGGCAGAATTATGGAAGAACGTAACAAAACTATGCGCATCTGCAAGTGCAATTAGGTTGAAAACTACTCCGCACAATGAAAATTAATAAGTTAAAGATCGCTTGCAATTCCGGACAGAAGGCGGTTTTTGGAAAATTTTTTGAGCATTCAAGATCCTCTTTCCTGGTATGTTACGTAACATAGAAATTTTGTTTAAAAATGTTCATTTACATGTAAAATGTACATCGACTTTAGAAATTAACGTAATATTGAAGTAGAAAATGTGCAAAATTCATTAAGCACAAAGTTTTTGTAGATTATTATTATATTTACCAATAGAATTGAGGATGAACGCCAAGCATAAGACCACATACACGATCCTCATTTCTTCGAATTATTGAAAGAACTGATTACTGTATTGTTTAAGTATATAGTTGATAGCTTGCAGCAAATTTTTGTTAATTTTGGTCGTCTTCTAGAGGATTATAAGAATTAAGGCACGGTGGTTATATTTCTGAGTTATTTATATTTCATAAATCTGTTTCAAGAAGAAGAAATTTAGTTTCGGCAGACCATAAACATGATATCATCATTTAGATAATCTTTTAATTTCTGGGTAAATACTTATCTTTCTCACCTGAAAATGTAGTCATTCACTGTTTTGGAATGTTTATGACCTAAATGTTTGACAGTATTCTCCGATTTTCTAGAATACGTTTATATTTTTATTTGTAAATTTTGGAATGTGCTTGAGATTTCTCTAATATTCCAGAATGTTCTGGAAAAGAATATCCTGCGATTTTCTTGAAAAATATGAAAGTATGTTTAATATTTTGAAATTTCCTAAAGTAGTTTAGAATGTAGTAGTTCCGGAATATTCTCTCCACTTTTCTAACCAAGCAACCGCCTTTGAATATCAATAACCACACTAACAAAATGGTTAGAATTAGAGTAATGTCTTTCGTGGCTATGAGTAAAGCTATTAAAATTTAAAGGGTTTGTTATGCGAAAGCTACTCCAAGTGGGCTTGAAAAATAAGCAATAAATTCATTAATCTTGCCCAAGTAGAATATATTGATCTAAATTTATAAGCTTATTTGTTTCTAAATGGAATAACGACGCTTATGTAAGAGTCCTATTTGTGAATATTCTCATCAGATTTTTTTCTCACGTGTTATATCACTATTTTTTCTTCCATTTTTTTCATTTTTTTCTCAAATAGTGTATCTGAGAAATTAATATTAAGTACTTTGAATTTATTCATGCAGATATTTTTGTCGCTCAAATATTTTTTTTTATTATCATACCATTAAGTCATTTCCCTTTCGGGGTAGGCGTGATTTACTCGGTTGGAAAATAGTAATGTGTGGATGGGTATCCTTGAAAATAATTGGAAAATTAGACTATAGAATAGAAAATTAGAAAATTAAAAGACTATATTGACCTTCTGAAATATATTCGTAAGGTAACGGTAAGCAACATTTTGATGTCTGTTTCCAAAACATTGAAGCCTTGAGAAATACAATATCCCAGTGCGCATGAAATTTAAAAACATAAGTGGAACATCCTAAAAACGTTTCTTGGACCTACAAGTTAAGAGACGTTATTTGAACGTTTCAAAAACTGTCCTAAGTCAGGGCAAATAATGTTCTGAAAACGTTTCATGTTCCAAATACGTCCTTAAAACGTCTCTGGAACATTGTGTGTTTAAGGAACGTTATTTGGACTGACTTAGGACATTTTTGAGCCATTCTAATGATGTTCTTTAACGTTTGTGCCCACTGGATACGTGCCTAATACCTCCAGGCATTTCTCACAATATTTTCTGTAAAATAAAAACGATTTTTTTCTAACCTTGAGACAGCTTCATGATTGGATGTTGACAATACAATATATTTTTGCGTTGGAAAAGGCACAAATTTATCAGATGCTAATTTTATTACACTGGTGCATATGCAGACAAAATATATCTTTGATGTTCGGGTCGGAATTCAATTACTTCAGAAGAAGAGGCTGCAGGAGGAGACCTGCACCTGGCAAGAAGAAAAGGCTGGGCAGGAGTAGAAGGTCTGCCAGGAGAATCAGGTATGCCAGAAAAATTAGATCTGCCAGGAGAATGAGGTATGCCAGGAGAATAAGATCTGCCAGGAGAATCAGGTATGGCAGGAGAATAAGATCTGCCAGGAGAATGAGGTATGCCAGGAGAATGAGGTCTGCCAGGAGAATGTGGTCTGCCAGGAAAATAAAATCGTCCAATCCAAGGACTACGTTCCTCATTAGGGTAATGGTCACACTGTGAACCTAATTCTGCAAGAAGAAATAGAGGATTAAATTTATTTTTAAAGTATGCATACGCATATTTTGGTATATCATGAACCCCTTGTGTTTAGCGACATCTTTACTGATCTTTTGGAAGATATTGGACTAAATCGGCCCAAAGATGAAAACTATTTAGAAGCTTTTTGAATTAGCATTAGGGTCTTGTGTCTTATTAGGCGTTAGGAAGACAATTATTACCTAGCTGTCGCAGCTGATACCATCTCTTCAAATGAAAAGCTTCTTGACCCAACCAACAATTTTTTCAGTCCGCGATCGCCAAGATGTTCGAGCTGACGGCTCAAACATCCATGTCAGGATTTTAGGTCTGATAAACATAATAAGCATACAAGACACTCGCTGTGTAAGTTCATCGTGCGAAAAGAGATTAGCCTCGATTCCTCGAGTTTTTCCAACCAAAGGAGTTTTTCGTATGCTTGTATGGGGAAGGCGATGGCGATCACGACTGACGCGGAAGACCTGTGGGAAGGCAATGGTTCGCTCATGCATAGGTATTTCTAATATACTTCTAATGCCTGACTCGTGTGACGTTTTCATGTCCATGTTCCGCAATATTGTCTGTCGATAAACCAGCGAGCTTGACGGGTTTCGAGATGAAAGCAAGCAAAGGGACGACATCTAATGGAGCTTTAGCCTCGGAACGTGGAACACAAGTTGAAGTGCTCCAAGCTAAAACACAATCCCGACAAAGCAGGCTCTGTTGCAGCTCTCTTTCCTCTTCTCTTCTCATGTCTTTTGCATTACCGCATGCAACCGCACCTCGAGTATGCACTTGATTCCACTAGAAAAGTGCTTCGATCGAACCAGGCAACTTTGGTATCCATAGGGTAACCGCTATGATGGTGCCCCCCCTTGTTGATTGGCCACCTTATTTAAATATGATCATATGAATGAATAATTAGTAATAAAAATACTAATAAATAGTGCAGGCGGAAGCGCAAATAATTCTTTGGCGTATTTCACAAGGTGGGCTAGTGCAGTTAAGTAAAATCGGATATGCTGAATGAGTAAGGAATTCAAACAAAAAGCTGAAAGAAGTTTGAAAAGGAAATGACTAATATCTTTGCACAAATTCATTCAAATTGGTTTAAACTTTATAGTCTTGCGAATAGTGAGCGGAAATCATATCATAAACAGTTTTTTGATCTGGCCAATCATTATACAGTTTAGAAGCTAATCATTGTGCTTTCAAAATCAGTAACCTGTAATCTGATGATGCCAATCATACCATCATTGGCATATGCTAATCACTATGTGGTCGTGGCCAATCATCGTCTTTTTTGACTTTATTGTTAATTTCCTTGAATATATAAATTATCTACTACCTGTTACACTTAACTTACTATGCTAATTTACAAATTGCCTAATCTTTAAATTAATTTATAAAATTGAGAAGAAACCCCCATCGATTATTGCAACAAATTTTAGAAGCGAATTCAAAACATAAATAATAACGAAATGGTTAAGAACACAATTGTTTATTGAAATTTAGTTATTTGAAAAGTTGGAAATTAATATTCTTTGTTGAAAATTAATCTTTTTTTTTTATCTTTTTTCGCTGACAATTAAACTATTTCGTTGATTTATCATTTAGATTTGAAAATTTATCTCTTTTGGGAAAAATTTCATCTTTTTTTGTTGCAAATGCAACTACTTAGTTAAAAATTGATTATTTTGCTTGACGATTCATCTCTTTGATTAAAAATGGGAATATTTCTTTCAAACAATTTTTTGAAATTGAAAATTAATTGTTTCAACTTTTCCATTTTCAAGTGAAATTGTACTTTTCTTAGTTAAAATTTCGAATGTTTGGTTAAAAATACATAAATTTTGTTGAAAGTTCGTCTTGTTTCGTTTAAAATTAATCTTGTTGCTTGAAAATTCATCTTTTTTTTTGGGTAAATATCAGCTATTACATTTTTGTCGAGAATTAATCTTTTTTGTTTAGAAATTCATCGTTTCTGATAAAAAAATGATCTTCTCGGTTGAAAATTAATTTTTTCAAAAGATAAATTACCTATTCCATTTCTGATAAAAAATGTATCTTGTTTAGTTGAAAATTGAACTGTTTGGTTAAAGATTCATCTTTTTTGGTTAAAATATTATTTATTACATTTTTTGTTTGAAAGGACCTATTGTTAAAAATTGATTGCCTTGATTGAAGATTCATCTCTTTGGTTAAAAATTGAATTATTTTGTTAAGAATTAACCTGCTTTAGTTGAAAATTTAGCTGTTTGGCTTATAATCAGTTTCTTCTTTGAAAAATCATATTTTCGGCTTGAATATTCAACTATTTTATGAAAAATTGTCTATTTGACTTGAAAATTCAAAATTTGGTAGGATTTTTTTTCCTTTTTGAATGCAAAATCGTTCTCAGTTAAAAATTTAGCTTTATTGTTTGAACATTGAAATTTTTTAGTATAAATGCAACTGTTTGGTTGAAAATTAAGCTGTTTTGGTTGAGGATTCAATGTTTTTGTAAAAAAAAATTTTTTTTTTTTGTTTGAATTCATATTCAACTATTTGTTATTACTAAAATTTTTTAATGAAAATATAACTATTCTATTTTGGGTTGAAAAATTACGTTTTTTAGTTTAAAGATCAATTATTTGGTTAAAAATTTATATATTTTGTTGAAAATTCGGACTTTTTGGTAGAATATTAATTTTCTTGGTTGAAAATTGTACTTCAACCAAATAGTCTATTTGGTTGAAAGATAATGTATTTTGTTAAAAATTCGTAGTTTTCGGTGAAAAATTAATCTTCTTGGGCTGAAAGTTTATCTTTCTGGTTGAAAATTCAACTGTTTGTTCAAAAATTATTCTATTTTGTTGAAGATTTGTACTTTTCGTTGAATTTATATTCAAATATTTTTAATTAATAATCAAATAAACCATTTTGGGTTGAAAATTTAACTATTTTCTTGAAAATTGATCTATTTTAGTTCAAAATTCAAGTATTTTCATGAAAAATTATTTTTTTGGGTAGCGAATTAATCTTCTTGAATGAAAATTTATCTTTTTGATTGAAAATTCAAGTATTCCTGTTAAATATTCATCATTTTAGTTGAAAATTCATCTTTCTTTGCTAAAAATAAAACTACTTCGTGGACAGTCAAATTATTTTTTAAAAATTAATTTGCTTACTTTAAAATTTATTTTTTTCAGTTGAAGATTTATCATTTTTTTTTGCAGAAAATAAATTTTTTTAACTGACAATTTAATCATTCGATTTTTGGTTGAAAACTGATCTTTTTTAGTACAAAATTCAACTATTTAGTTGATTATGCATTGTGTTAAAAATTGTGTATTTTGACTAGAAATGTTAGACGATAGCTTTAAACAATAATAATTTGTTGAAACAATTATGTTTGTTAACTTGCATTAACTATTACCTCACTAAGTAGAAAGTTGACAAAACGTCGAAAATTTCAGGAAAAAATGAAACTTTCTAGCATTGTTTAAAGATAATATTCTTTGAAATAATAATAACTTGTTTAAACAATTTTGGTTGTCAACTTGCAATAAAATTAAAATTAAAAAAAGATTTTTGAATATTTCAGATTTGTCAAAATAGAATCTAGAAGATTTTAAAGAAACTTTTCTTCTTTTATAGGATTTTACAAAATATTAGGAAACATTCGAGTCTTTTTAAAAGATATTTAGAACTTTTAGAAGTTTGGAAGAAATCAAAAACTATTTGATAAATTTCCGGAAATGTTTCTAAGTTTTAAAATATATTTAATCTATTCAAAATCTCTTAAATTCCTTGAAATTTTTTTAACTGACTCGAATTTTTCTTAAAATGTTGATATATCATTAAAAATTTTAAAAAATTGCCTTGAAATCTTCCAAATTTTCCCAGAAATTTTAAGAACAATTTTTTATTCTCTTGAAACCTTTCAACATTCTTTTAAATCTTCTAAAGTTTTTGTTTGAAATCTTTAAAAATCTACATTTTGTAAAATCTTTTGAAGTTTAAAATTCTTTTTGAATTTCTTCAAATCTTATAAACATTTCTTGAATTTATTCTATTGTTTAAATTGTTCAATCTTACCAAATTGAAACATTTTGCTTTAAAATATTCTACACTAATTTTCGAAATTTTAGGATATCGCTTGAAATGTTTTGAAATCTTTTTCAATTTTGTTAAAAGTTTATTTTTCAAAATAAAAAATCATTTTAAATTTCCCCAAGAATCTTAAGAAAATTCTGTTTTTTTTAATCTTTGCAGAATTTCTAAACCTTTTAATCTTCTAAAATTATTCAATTTTTTTCTAAATTTCTTTTAAATTCTGAAAAATTAAAAAAATTGTCTTGAAATTTTTCAGATTCTTCTTTGAGAATTTTAGAAATCTTTAGAAATATTTGGAAATTTTTTTGAATATTATCTTGAAATTAATTTTTAAATTAATTAATCAGATTTTTTCTAAAATGATCTAATATGGCAAAATTGCAAAATTTTGCTTTAAACAAACAAAAAATTAGTGTTTAGCAAAGGAATTCCATTTTCAGCTAATCAGTTAAATTTGCATCTAAAAAGTTGAATTTTTAAATCAGAAGCATAATTTTCTACCACAAAAGACAAATCTTTAAATAAACAGAGAATTTGAATTTTCAACCAAGTATTTAAATTTTTAAACAAAAACGTGAATTTTCAACCAAAACATTAATTTTTGACCCAAAATGTCGAATCATCAACAAAATACAGGAATTTTGAACTTAAAAAGAGAAATAATCAACCAAAAAGTTAAATCTTTAACTCACAAATATAAATTTTAAACTAAAAATGGAATATTTAAATTTTCAGGTTACAAAATTAATTTTCAACCGAAAAAACTAATTTTCAACAGAATAGTTGAATTTTTGAATAAATTAATTAATTTTACAACCAGAAGATTAATTTTATACTATAAAAGAAAAATTTTGGACTAAAAATGAAGCAATTAAATTTTTATTGAAAACTTAATGTTTAAAAGAAACGAATTTTCAACAAAAGAGAGGAATTTTCAACTAAAATGTTTCAGAAAAAGGATTCTTTTTCCGATCTCTCTAGTAGCTTAGTGGTAAAGCACTTGGCCGGCAATCAGTTGACCTGGCGTTCGAATCCCAGCGGAGCGAGAAGATCTTTTTTCTGAATAAATTTAATTTAAAAATCATAAATCCTCAGTCAAAAAAAAATTGTTTAACAAAGTCCGTTTAACAGACCGTAACGAAACACGATCCCCCTCCCCCCTTTTTCAATGTTACGTAATATGTGAACGATCTCTATATAAATATACACATCGCCGCTGAACTTGACCTGAAAAAATTCTCAGCTCAAGGTGAGCACGTCCTCGAACTTCGATCTTGACTCTTGAGTATCTTGATCGTGAAGAATGAAGTTCAAGTTGCGATTCAGTTGCATAAACCACGAACAGGGCGAGGCTGCACGATTGATCCTTCTGGCCGCGGAAAGGATCAGGATTCATTAGTTAGTAATTCGTGTCTTATTTATTGGGTTGGCAAATAAGTCCGTTCGATTTTTTTTTGCGCAAATTACTCAGTTGAGTATATTGCGCAATATTATGCATTCCAATTGGAAACGGTTCAGGCGACCTTGACTGTTTATGTTTCGAAGGTATCGATCTAGTAACAAGGTCAGTACGAGGCAACCACCGAAACTGTTTTTATATGGAGTGTAAATGGAAATCAGAGTGTGCTAAGTATTTCCCATAAGAAAAAAAGACGGTTTTGTAAATTTTATTCAGAATCGTTAATATTAGCTTAATCGAGTTGAAACTTAACTCTTATCCGCACAAATAGCCACGGAATAAGAATTAATTATTACTTTTTGAATATCACCCCCATAAGTCTCTTTCATAGGGTCGCAAAAAACCCCATAAGTAAAAAAATGGGCTTTGCGAGTTTTTGTGCGCTAATTATGATTTTTTGCGGTCTTTTTAATACGAGTTGTTTCTTATAAATAAAATAGTACTTCAGTACTTTAGTACTTTAGTAAATAGTATTTTAGAAGATAGTTACATGAGTGTTAACCAATTACGCCACCGAGGCGTAATTGGTTAACGCTCCACTCATGGATGGTGGCGTTCCCGGTTCAAATCCGGGCTGAGGCAGATTTTTTCTCGTTTCGCCGAAAAATTATTTGACCAGTAAATCAACAATATCTAACATAAAAAGTAATTAATAATTCTCTCTAATGTTTATTTATTGTTTGTTCATAACTAAAAAGGCAAAGCAAAGTTAAACATTTCAGAAAAAACCGCAAGTTTCTCGCACTTATAAAAGAGAAGATAGTTATGAACGATAATAAATTGTTAAAAAAAAACAATTTTTGTTAACTTGCATTAATTATTACCAGACTAAGTGAAAAGTGGACACAAAGTTAAAAATTTCAGAAAAAAACTGCATTTATCTGGCATTAATATAGATAAAGATATTTATAAAACAATGATAATTTGTTTAAATAATTATTTCTGCTAAATTTAATTAATTATCAAGTCACTTCAAGTGAAAAATAGACAAATCGTTAAAAATTTCAGAAAAAACCGCAACTTTCTGCCATTAAGCAAAGAGAATATTATTAATAATAAATTGTTTAAACAATTATTTTCATCAACTTGAATTAATTATTACTTCACTCTAATTGGAAAGTGTACAAAATGTAAAAAATTTCCGAAAACACCACAACTCTCACAATTCATGTATACACATGAATTTTCAAGAAATAGTAGAATTTTAAACGAAACAGATCAGTCTTCGACAAATTAGTTGAATTTTCAAAAAAAAAAAGATCAATTTTCAATAAAAAAAGATTCATTTTCAACCAAAAAAAATTAATTTTTAACAAAAAATGAAATAGTTACATTTTCACTGAAAAACTTGATTTTCAACAACAAAAAAACTAATTTTCAACAGAATAGTTAAATTTTCAACCAAAGAGAAGAATTTTTAACTAAAATGATGAATCATTAACCAAAAAAATTATAATCTTTTTAATGGATTTAAACTTTTAACCATTTCGTTAAATTTGTATCTAAAAGTTCATTGAAAATTTAATGTTGAAAAATATCCAAATTCTTATTTTTTCATCAAATTTGTTTAAATAATTAATAATTCTTGTAAATTTACAAAACAACATAGAAAAGAGCATCGGAAAGACAATCTTAGTTGACTCCGGAAACAAATTCTGTCTATTCCTCGACAAATGCCCAAACTCTCAATATGCTTATGAAAATTGTTTAAATAATTAATAATTATTGTAAATGTGCAAAGTATCGTAGAAAATAGTTATTAAAAATACATTCTTTGTTCATTCTGGAAACAAATTGGGCCTATTCTTTCAGAAATAGCCAAACTCTTAATTTTGTGATGAAAATTGTTCAAATAATTAATAAATCTTGTAAATTTGCAAAACAATACAGAAAAAAGGCATCTGAAATATATTCTTATTTAATTCTGTTAAAATTGAGCCTGCTCCTAGATAAACAGCCAAACTCTGAATATGTTTATAAAAATTGTTTGAATAAATAGTAATTATTGTAAATTTGCAAAGTACCGTAGAAAAGAGTTATTGGAAATACATTCTTGGTGATCCCGTAAACAAACTGAGCCCATTCATTGAAAAATGGCTGAACTCTTAATTTGTGGAAATAATTAATAATTATTCTAAATTTGCTAATCATCATAGAAAATGTCATCGGAAATATATTCTTGTTTAATTCTGCAAAAAAATTGAGCCTATTCGTTGAAAAATAGCCAAATTCTGAATTTTGTATGTAAATTGTTTAAATTGTTAACAATTATTGTAAATTTACAAAGCAACATAGAAAAGAGTCATCGGAAAGATATTCTTAGTTGAGTCCGTAAACAAATTGTGTCTATTCTTTGAAAAATAGCCAAAATCTGAATATGTTTATGAAAATTTTGAAATAATTAATAATTATTGTATATTTGCAAAGTATCGTAGAAAATGGTTATTCGATTCACATTCTTTCTTGATACCCTGAACTAATTTATCCTATTCGTTGAGAAAAGGCCAAGCTCATAATTTGTTTATGAAAATTGTTTAAGTAATTAATAATTCTTGGAAATTTGCAAAGCATCATACAAAAAAGTCATCGGAATGATATTCTTAGTAGATTCTGTTAAAAAAGTGTAGCCTATTTGTTAAAAAATAGCCAAACTCTAAATTTTCTAATGAAAATTGTCTAAATTGTTATTAATACTTATAAATTTACAAAGCAACATAGAAAAGAGTCATCAGAAAGACTTTGCGTAGCATTATAGAAAAAAAGTAATCGGAAAGATATTCTTGGTTAATTCTATAAAAAAATTTAGCCTATTCGTTGAAAATAGCCAAAATCTGAATTTGTAAAGAAACATACAAAAAGAGTCTTCGGAAAGACATACTTAATGGAATCCGTAAACAAATTATGCCTATTCCTTGAAAAATAGCTAAAATCTGGATATTTTGATAAACATGTTTAAATAATTAATAATTATTGTAAATTTTCAAAGTATTATACATAGGAAAGAGTTATCCGAAAAACATTTTTTATTGATTCCGTAAACAAATTGAGCCTAATCGTTGAAAAATGGTCAAACTTTAAATTTGTTTATCAACATTGTTTAAATAATAATTAATTCTTTGAAATTTGCAGAGCATTGTAGAAAAATGTCACCGGAAAGATATTCTTATCTAATTCTAAGAAAAATTGAGCCTATTCGTTGAAAAATAGCCAAACTCTAAATTTAATAATCGAAATTTTTTAAATAATTAATAATTATTGTCAATTTACAATACATAGTGAAGATTCATCGGAAAAAAAATCTTAGTTGACTCCGTAAAGGACAAGTTTTTAACAAAATAGTTGAATCCTCTACCAAAACAAATTTATTTTTAACCAAGATGTTGCGTTTTCAACCAAAAAGGATGAATTTCCCAACAAGGAAATTCATTTTCTACCAAAAAGAACGAATTTTCAACCAGAAAAGATCAATTTTTGGTTAAAAATATCAATTTTTAACCGAAAATGGAATAGTTCCATTTTCAGTGAAGAAAATTAATTATTAAATGAAAAAACTACTTTTCAACAAAATAGTGACCCCCTGATGAAGGGGCCTCATTTCCGGAGTCTAAAATGGCATATGTCCCAAATTGACCCAATGCTCTTCCAAAGTGGAAGTTGGTTGGAAAACTGACCATATGACCAAATAGCGTTTTGTTCTCGTCCCCCGTCGACTTGAGGAATGCCATAAAAATAGGAACCCCGAAGCGGACAAATTTTTAAAAGGCTGTATTGTGAGTGTTCCGAGAAAAGTTCTTAAGTTTTTAACCAGCCTTTTTTTTTGACGTTACTTGAAATATTTTACTTCATTTTCAGGATTTTTATATCTGACCAGGAAATCGGAAAACCGGGAATTTTCTTTACCGAAAAAACCGGTATACATGAATTTTCAAGAAATAGTAGAATTTTAAACGAAAACAGATCAGTCTTCGACAAATTAGTTGAATTTTAAACAAAAAAGATCAATTTTCAACTAAAAAAGATTAATTTTCAACCAAACAAAATTAATTTTGAACCAAAAATAAAATCGTTCAATTTTCACTGAAAAACTTAATTTTCAACAACAAAAAATCTAATTTTCAACAGAATAGTTAAATTTTCAACCGAAGAGAAGAATTGTTAACTAAAATGATGAATCATTAACCAAAAAAATTATAATTTTTAACAAAGGAATTAAACTTTCAACCGAATTGTTGAATTTGCATATAAAAAGATAAATTTTCAAACCAGAAGATTAATTTTCTATAGCAAAAAAAGATGAATCGTCAAAAAAGTAAATGAATTTTCAACCAAAAAAGAAAAATTTTCAACCGAAAATGAAACATTTAAATTTTTATTAAAAAATCTACTAATATGCAAATAAGAAGTTGTTATATATTTTTTATCAAATTATTGCTCTGATTCTGAGTTGGAAAAGGGACTTTGTAGAAGGTAATAATATTCACTTGGAAGAGGGGATTTTCCGGAAAAATTACAATTCTGATTTGGAAGAGTGAATTTTTTTTAAATTTTAATTTCGATTTTGTTAGAGGGAATTTACTAAATAATTTAAATTCTAAGCTGGGGCAGGGAATAAATAAGAGAAATCTAACAAAATTTGGAATATTTAGAAGTAAAAGCTCGACGTTTGATTTTCGAAAATTAGGAATTTTTCTTTGTGTATCTTTAAAATTGAAGATTTTTCAATTATAACTCGTCAAAATTGTAGAACTTTGAATTATTAATCTTTTAAATTAAGGAGCTTCCTTTTCAAAATCATCAAAAATTAAAAAATTTTATTTATACATCTTCAAAATTGAAGAGTTTTTAATTGTACGTTTTCAAATCTTGAAAATTGAATAATAATTTAATAATAAATAAAATAAAGTAAATAATTATAATTTCAATTTTTGCTTTACAAGGAATTTTTCTAAATTCAAATAAAAAAGGCCAATTTTTAACAAAATAGTTAAATCTATGAACCAAATGATGAATTTTTAAAAAACAAGATTAATAGATGAATTTTGTAGCAAATATTTGAATAGTTAAATTATAAAGAAAAAATTTTTAACAAAAAATAGAATAGCTTCATTTTCAAATAAAAAAAAAATAATTTTACACAAAAAAAAGAATTTTCCACACAATAATTTAATTTTTCAACAAATAGTTTAATTTTTAAACAAATAGGTAAATTTTTAACAAATCGTTCAAATTTCTATCACAGAAGTTGAATCTGGAACCAAAAATATGAATTTTGAACAAAAAAAGTTAATTTACGACCAAATAGTTGAATTTCAATAAAAAATTTATTTTCTACCAAAAACAAGGGATTTTCAACCAGAAAAGATCAATTTTTGATTAAAAATAGCAATTTTTAACCAAAAACGTAATAGTTGCATTTTCAGCGAAGAAAATTAATTCCAGACAAATACTTGAATTTTTAACCAAAAAGTTGTTTTTTTAACCAAGAAGATTAATTTTTAACAAAAAGAAATTGAAACAGAATTATTAACAAAATACATAAATTTTCGTCCAATTATTTGCATTTTCAATTGAGAAAGATACATTTTCAATAAAAAATTAAATAGTTAAATTTTCAGTTAAAAAAAAAATAAATTTCGAACCAAAAATAAAACGAATTTTCAACCAAAGAGATGAATCTTCAACCAAAAAATGCATTTTTCACAAAATTGTTTAACTTTAAACAAAGTAGTTTTTTAAACCTAAAAACCGAATTTTCAACAAAAACATGTGGTACCTAAAATATTAACAAAAAAATATTTTCATTTTAAAACAAAAACGATTAATTGTCCACAAAAAATAATGAATTTTTAACAAAATATATTAATTTTCAACCAAAAAAGTTCAATTTTCAATTTAAAACATCGATCTTTAAGAAAAAATTGAATATTTATATTTTCGGTACAGAAAATTAATTCTGAACCAAAAAAAAAAATTCTTTTAGCAAAATAGTTTAATTTTCAACAAATTAGTTTAATCAAGTAGTTGAATTTTTGACGAAAAACGAAGACTTTTTTAACATAATATTTCCATTTTCAACAAAAGAATTAAATTTTTAATCAAATAGTAGATTTTTTATCCAAGCAAAATGAATTCTGATACAAAAATATAATGGTGGATTTAAAACAAAAAATTAACTTTTCACCAAGAATAGTTGGATTCTTTTTTGTGTTATATTAATAAAAAATTTAAAAAAATTCTTTGAAATGGGGTTTAATCTACCGTCTAAGTTAATATATTTAAATTATATCATTTTTTTTAAATCAGCTGTTTGGTGAAAAATTAATCTACTTTGTATGAAATTGAATAATTTTATTTAAAAAGTCATTTTTTTGGTTGTAAATTCAACTATTGGTTGAAAAATTAAAGTGCTTTTCAGGAAATTCAACAATTTTTTTAAAAAGTAATTTTTTTTTTTAATTTAAAATATTTTGTTGGCAATTCATTTTTTTAGTGAATATTATTTTTTTTCAGTTGCAGATTTAAATATTCCATTTTTAATTGTAAATTTATCTTTTTTAGTTGAAAATTAGAGTTTCTGGTTAAAAATTCGTGTATTTTGTTAAAAATTCATTTTTTTATTCGTAGATGCATCATTTGAGTAGAAAGTTCATTTCTTTGGTTAAAAATTGAACTATTTTCTTAAAAATTCTTTTTTTTTTGTTGAAAAATTATTTTCTTTTTTATTTTGAAATGTAATAATTTTTTTTTTTTTTTAAATTTACTTTTTTGGTTGAAGATTCGTATTTTTCGGTAGAAAATTAATTTCTTGGTTAAAAATTCATGTTTTTTTGTTGAAAATTCAACTATTGGTTGAAAAATTAGGCTGCTTTGTAGAAAATTCAACAATTTTGTTAAAAAGAAATTTTTTGGTTAAAAATTCAACTATTTTGTTGGAAATTCGTCTTTTTCTAGTGAATATTAATGTTTTCAACTGCAGATTTAACTATTCCATTTTTAATTGTACATTTATCTTTTTTAGTTGAAAATTCAACTTTTTGGTTAAAAAATCATGCATATTACTTTTTGGTTTGATATTCTTTTCATCTGGTTAAAAATTAATTTTTTGAACTGAAAATTTAACATTTCCATTTTTGATTGTAAATTTATCTTTTTTAGATGAAAATTATAGTTTCTGGTTAAAAATTCGTGTATTTTGTTAAAAATTCATTTTTTTTTATTCGTAGATGCATCATTTGAGTAGAAAGTTCATTTCTTTGGTTAAAAATTGAACTATTTTGTTAAAAATTGGTTTTTTTTGTTGAAAAATTAATTTTTTTATTTTGAAATGTAATCATTTTTTTTTGGTTGAAAATTCACTTTTTTGGTTGAAGATTCGTATTTTTCGGTAGAAAATTAATTTTTTCGTTAAAAATTCATGTTTTTGGTTGAAAATTTAACTGATTTGCTAAAAAATATTGTTTTTATTGAAATTTAAATTCTTAGCTATAAATTGAACTAGTACATTTTTGGTGTAAAATTTATCGTTTTTAGTTGAAAATTCCACTACTTTGTTGAAAATTTATCTTTTTCGGTAGTTTGCCATCTAAGTTGATATTTCAATTATATCAATTTTTTCAAATGAAAAAAAAATTGTACAAAATTTAATTGAAAGGATGTTCATAACAGTTTCAAATAGTTTTAACTCATTATTCATTGATCAATTGACAGCTCGATAAAATAAAATTTATATTTCGCTATTATTATTAATAATTAATTAATTATATATAAATGTAAATTTAAATTTCTGAAAAAAGCGTCAGATGATAATATTGGATGCTCCCTAATGATATTTGAAAACGTCGCCTCGTATTCGGCTTTTTTAATTTTGCGACAAACTTGAAATAACAATTTTTAATTGTTATAAAAATAAAAATAATAACAATGAAATTTTTTTGCAGACTGAATTTGAACCACAATGTCACGTGTTCAGGACTAAACAACTACGAAAGCCAAGACCATGTCAACTGTGCCACCAAGCAGTGATAAAGCAGGCATCCTGCTGCCGAGGTATGTCGATAATATAGTTACCTGTCCCCACTGTTCCCGACTCGCACGGTAATGACCCGTTGATAATATCTTGAATTTTCTGCAGTCGGTACGTAAGGAAATCTTCCGTTCAACTGTAGTGTAGAGGAAATCTTTTCTTTTATTAAAAAATTAAAAAATTAAAAATATTATGAAATTATTCAACTTTATTTATTGATTAATATAAATTTATTTAATTCCATTTATTAATTATTTTGCCCCGAGTTTTTATTGCTTTAATGCATTTTTATTTCAAACTATTTTATTTTAGATTACACTTTTATATTTTTAATTGAGAGGTTTACCGTTTTGCGATTGTTGGTACAGGGGAAACCTTTCTACAGTGGATAATGCAACCTAGAGTGGATAATTATTAATTGAGAGCACCAACATAATAAAAAAAAATATTTTTATTTATTAGCAGGCCTAGTTTCTTAACTATTAACTATATTTAATCAATTATTTTACACATGTTAGTATTTTACATTAAAGATTATCCACTGTAGATTACAAGAAAAAGTTTTGTTTTTAACTTTATAAATATTTTGATATTGTGCCATGATGAATAATGAAATTTAATTTCTTACAGCGTGCAAATTCATCTGCCACAAATCCTGCGAGGATAAGGTGCGTAGACTTTTATTTGTTTATAATAAAATGTTTATAATAAAAATATTTTATTCGGAACTAGGTGAATCTAAAGAAACAATTTCAGAAAAAATAATAATTTCTGGTGCCACAGAGTTTTATTGACCAATATAGAAAAATTGGAATTTTTCTTAACCCAGGAAATCAAAATTTTCTAAAATTCATAATTTTAGTTAGAAAATTTTAGTTTAGTAGTATATGCCATTTTTTGTCTTGAAATTTCAAGAATGGTTGATTTTTTTTCTTTCTCGACTTAAGAATCTTTCTTTGTTGGAAATTCAACTCTTTTGTTTTTGATTTATAATTAAAATCTGTTTTGCTTAAAATATCCACTATTTTACATTTTTCGTAGAGAATTAATCTTTTTTCGTTGAAAATTATTTTCTTAATTATAAACATAACTATTCCATTTTTGATTGAAAATTGATCTATTTTAGTTGAAAATTCATACATTTTAATGAAAATTCGCTTTTTTTGGGAAAAAATCATTTTTTTGGTTAAAATTTCATCTTTTTGTTTTAAAATTAAATTATTTTGTTTGAAACTTTTTATATTTTTTTCGATATTAAATTTTTCCATGAAAACTTCACTATTCCATTTTTGGTTAAAAATTGATATATTTTAGTTGAAAATTCATACCTTTTATTGAAAGTTTGTTTTTTCTTGGAAAAAATTAATTTTCTTGGTCAAAAGTTTATCCTTTTCGTTTAAAATTAAATTATTTTGTTCCAAACTTTTTTTTTCTTTTTTGTTAAAAATTAATTTTTTTTTCGAAAATTCAACTATTTTGTTGAAATTTAGTCTTTCCAGTTGAATATTAATTTTTTATGACTGAAAATTTAAATATTCAATTTTAAATTCAAAATGTATGTTTTTGAGTTAAAGATTCAACTATTTAGTTGATAATTTCTCGTTTTTATTTAAAAATTCCTGTATTTTGTTGATGATTCGACTTTTTTGGTCAAAAATTAACGTTTTTGGTTGAAAATTCATCTTTTTGATTAAAAATTTAAATACTTCATTGAAAGTTCAACTTATCTGTTAAAATTTCATTTTTTTTGGTTGAGGATTTATGATTTTAGTTGAAATTTATCTCTTTGGTTGAAAATGGAATTCCTTTGTGAAAAATTAATTTTTTTTCGTTTGAAAATTTTAATATTTCATTTTTAGTTTAAAATTTATATTGTTGAGTTGAAGATTTAACTATTTTTTATATATTGTTATTGGAATTTCTCGTTTTTAGTTGAAAATTCCTGTATTTTTTTGATGATTCGACTTTTTTCACTGAAAATTAATCTTTTTGGTTGTAAAATTCATTTTTTCATTCATAAATTCAACTATTCTGTTAAAAATTAGTTTTTTCGGTTAAAAATTAATTTTTTAACAGAAAATTTAAATATTTCATTTTTAGTTGCAAAATTTATATTTTTGAGTTAAAGATTTAACCATTTGGTTGGTATTCTATTTTTTTTTAAGTTCAAAATTCCTGTATTTTGTTGATGATTCGACTTTTTTGGTTAAAAATTAATGTTTTTGGTTGAAAATTCACCTTTTTGATTAAAAATTTAAATACTTTATTGAAAGTTCAACTTCTATGTTAAAAGTTAAATTTTTTTGGTTTAGGATTTATGATTTTAGTTGAAATTTATCTCTTTTGTTGAAAATGGAATTCCTTTGTTAAAAATTAATTTTTTTTTTCGTTTGAAAATTCAAATGTTTTGCGAAAAAATTAGTCTTTTCAGTTGAAAATCAATCTTTTTAACTGAAGATTGTAATACTTCATTTTTAGTTTAAAATTTATATTTTTGAGTTGAAGATTTAACTATTTGTTATATATTGTTATTGGAATTTTTCGTTTTTAGTTGAAAATTCCTATATTTTTTTGATGATTCGGCTTTTTTCACGGAAAATTAATGTTCTTGGTTGAAAATTCATCTTTTAATTTAAAAATTAAACTAATTGGTTGAAAGTCAAACTTCTCTGTTAAACATTCATTTTTTTTGGTTGAGAATTCATGATTTTATTTAAAAATTCAGAAAATTAATTTTTTTTGCTAAAAATCAATTTTTTAATGAAAATTCAATTGTTTCATTTTTGTTTGAAAATTTTTCTTTTTTGGTTGAAAATTCAACTGTTTTGTTGAAGGCTGACCTTTGTAGATGAAAATTCTACTATTTCTTGAAAATTCATGTATTATAAATAAATAAATAATTGAATGTATTTATTTTTTATTTTTTTATTTATATTTTTTTTTAATAATTTTTTTGACACATGTATTTTTCCTTCTAGAATAAGCCTTGAAAAGGACCTGCCATTAAAGGTTGAAACATGTCGGCAAAATTTTTTTTTATAATAAAAAAATTTTTTAACATCAAAAGAAGCGGAATAGGCCTTAACGAACATTATTTATCTTATACCGCAAAAAAAAAATACATTCATTCACGTATTATGTTGAAAATTCAAAGCGTTCTAAAATATTTTCTGTTGGCCTTAGAATATTGGAACTGGAAATCTTTCAGAAATGTGAGTCGTAACTAAGTAAATCTCAGAAACACTTTTAGAAAGAAAAAAATTAATTTTCAGAGCCAAGTAGAATTATAGCCCAATATAGGAAAATTTTTATTTTTCTTTAACCCTGAAGTTCAAAATTTCCTAAAACATTCCTTCTTTTAGAATTATGTTGTCAGTTCATGACTAGCCTACGACTTTCAATAAGAAGTATAACTCTCACTCGACAGATAAAAATAAAGTTGTGGAAAAATTAATTTTCAGTTCGCAAAAGTGGATCCTTTTGATCTGAAATTCCTAATCAGAATGTTATGCAAAGTTTCTAAAATACAAAAGTAACTAAGAAAAGGCGCTGTCGCTCTTGGTGGTTCGGAACCCACCTTAAACTCTAGGTCCCCCTCCCACCACCAAGAAAGTGTGTGGGGGGTGTGTAAAGGAATAGAGAAGAGATACAAGAAAAATTAAAACCCTTAGGGGACACATCAGAAGCTTCCATTCCTAACCAAGAAAAGGCTACATTAGGAATTGTTAACAACAAAGATAAATAGTTACTTTTTTCCTGATAAATGGTAAAGATAACTCGTTCTTCTCAGCAACTAACTTACACATTCCTATTTTCCACACTTTATTTTTTCGCTCTGAAATATCAATACTAGTGTAAGAAATATAATCTTAAAGTCTACAATCATTGCAATATTTTCCGAGTAATAATAAACAATTGAATTAAAAAATGGAAAAAATAAATTGCAGTGGTTGAACATCTGCTTTACACATTCTGTTACGCTCTTTTAGTTGAAGAAACTTCCAGACCGTGTCGAGATACTTTTCATTCCTAATGCTACTACTGCCAGACAATATTCTCTTATCATCACGGCGTGAAACCTGAACCATGTTGTCGGCTCAGAACGTTTACTGAAGGTGATCTCTGAAGAGCAATCTCGGAATTACTCTTCTTCATTTTCACCAGAGAACACTGACCTAAACGATGTGGAGTTCGCATTTCGCGAATGTACAATGGAAAATCCGTCAATAAATTACTAACCAAAGCTGGTGAGAAAGTTGTATGTACAATAAAAGACTTCATCGTGCATCTTGATTTGAGGTGATCGGACATAATTTTCTGCCAAGCCTTATTTACACGATGATTAAGTTGTAAGAGGCGTATCTCAATATATAAACATTACCAACATTACCAACATTATCAACATTACCAATAAGAGTCGATTCTCGCTTCCTTGCCTGGTTTTATTGTACACTTTTCAAATGGTGTTTGTATGTATGTGTGGTATGTATGTGTGTATGAATGTGTGGTGGTGTGGGTTCAGTCACCGGTTCTCTGCACCCTGGAGTTCCACGTACAAACACATTCTCCTGAACACACACAATCCTCACGTGTGCTTGACCAGCAAGCAAGTTCTTCAGACATGAAGTACATTTTGTTCACACCGAGAGGAACGTCAACCGTTTAATTTAATCCAAAAATCATTTTTTACAGGATCGAAACAGGATTCCTCATTTTTCAGTTCTGCAAACTGGTCTTCAAGATTCAGTGTAAGTGAAGACATGATAATGACAACTGGATAAGGATCATTTGAAGTTGGCACCGCGAATGCGTTTTTTTAAATGTAAGGAAGTGCCAACCTCTTGTGTTGAGGAGGTGGAGGAGGAAGATAAAAAAGCCAAAAAAGCCAAGAGGATGAATTTTCTATCAAAAAGCACAATTTCTGAAGAAAGCACATGAATTTTCAACCAAAGAGTTAAATTTTCCAATAAAAAATATAACATTACAAGGATAAATGGAATAGTTAAATTTTCAGTTCATAAAAAAATAATTATCCTCTAAAGACTAAAGAAATAAAGAATTTTCAACTGCATGAGGATCATTTGACGTTGGCACCACGAATGCCTTATTTTAAATGTAACAAAGTGTCAACTTCTTGTGCTGAAGAGGTGCAGGTGAAGGAAGAGTGGGAGGAGGTGGAGGTGAAGGAGGAGTGGGAGGAGGAGCAGCAGGAGGAAGAGGAGTAATAGCAAGACTAGGAGGCAGATGAGCAGGAGGGGTAGGAGGAAGAGGAGTAGGAGGAAGAGGAGTAGGAGGAAAAGGAGTGGGAGGAAGAGGAAGAGGCAGAGGAGGAGGAAGAGGAGGAGGAGGAAGATGAAAAGGAAGCCAAAAAAGCCAAGAGGATGAATTTTCTATCAAAAAAGACAATTTTTGAAGAAAGAACATGAATTTTCAACCAACTAGTTAAATTTTCCAATAAAAAATATAACTTTACAATGACAAATGGAATAGTTAAATTTCCATTTGATAAAAAAATAATTATCCACTTAAGAAATAAAGAATTTTCAACTGGATAAGGATCATTTGACGTTGGCACCACGAATACGTTATTTTAAATGTAA
>CAKNYM010052579.1:379068-396058 GCA_932195095.1 Andricus curvator
ATCGATTCGACTTGAATCAACACATCTTTTTTTTCCTTGCATCAACTTGGAATTATATTAACAAAAAAATTTGAAATTTTTTGAAAATGTTACCATTACAAAGCTTGCTCTATGAGAAAGCAAAAATTTATAAATTCAAAAATTTTCATCATTTTAAGCAACTTCAAATTTTCCTACAATTTTTAGAAAATCCTTCAAAAGTAAAAAAAATTCCTTAAAATCATCCTGATTCTTTTTTGAAAATTTTATTAAATATTCTTTTAAAATTATCTAAAAAAGTATACTCTTAGTTTTTCTAGGAAATATGATACGATTTTTTTATTCATTTAAAACCTTTCAAAATGGTTAAGAAGCATATCAATTTTTTGTTCGGAATTTTAAAATATCTGCATTCTGTTTTCAATGTTTTTAATTTTTTTTCACGTTTTAGATTATTTTGGAATCTTTTCAAAACTTCTAAATATATTTCAAACTTACGTAATTATTTTACAAATTAATCATTGTTTAATTGTCATTTATTAATCGAAAAAATTGTTTTCAATCTTTTTCAATTTTGCTCTTAATATTAATTTTTCAGAATAAAAAATAATTTTAAATCTTCTCAGGAAACTTAAGAATCATTTTGTTTTCTTAAAACCTTTAAAGATCCTTAAAAAGCTTCAAAATTTTATTTCGAAATCTTCAAAAATCTAAAGTTAGTTTTTTATTTCTCGAAATCTTTCCCAGCTTTAAATTAAGTTTGGATCTTCTCAAAACTTGTAAATATCTCTTGAACTAACTCAAATTTTTTCTAAATTGATAATTGTTCAATTGTTATTTATGCATCAAAATTCAATAATTTTACTTACTTAAAATTTTGTTTAACAAAATAGTTAAATTTTGAGCCAATGAAGTAAATTTCAAATAAAAAATATAGGGTTTTAGGCAAATAGTTGAATTTGTAACCAAAAATCGAATATATAAATTTCAAGAGAAAAAATTAATGTTTCACCAACAAAAACAAAATTTTAATAAATTAGTTAAATTTTGAATTTTGACAGAAAAATAGGAATTCAACCGAAGAAAATTTTTATTTAAAATTAAAAAGAGTTCAACTCAACCAAAAATACGAATCTTGAACAAAATACATTAATTTTGAATAAAATAGCTGAATCTTCTTCTTTGTTGGTTTTGTATAAAAAATAGAGATTAAATGTAGAACTGAATTATTATGCAAAATATTATTCTAAACCGCGACATATTTGAAAATAATAATTTAAATTACCTGTTTTTTAGCATGAATTCGGCTGAAATTCAACTGTTTTATTGAAAATTGATTTTTATTTTAATTGAAAATTTCACTGCTTTGGTAGAAAATTTGATGATTTGGCTGAAATTAAACTTTTTTATTGAAAATTCATATTTGAGTATTGAAATTTCAATTTTGTTGTAAAAAATTCGCCTCTTTTTGGCTGGAAATTTCAACAATTTGGTTGTCTTTTTGTTCACTCTTGACAAAAGAATCTTTCTTGGTTGAAATTTGAACTTTTTTGTTAAAAATTCGTTTTTTGTTTGGAATCAATTTTTTTTATTTAAAATAAACAAATTTTTAATTAAAATATCTAATATTACATTTTTCGTTAAGAGTCCAATTTTTTATTGAAAATTCGCCTTTTTTGGTAAAAAATTAATCTTCTTATTGAAAAATTTAGCTCTTTGGTTTAAAATTTAACTATTTTGTTAAAAATTTGTCTCTTATGGTTGAATTCAACTGTTATTAATTGTAAATTAAAATTTTTCTGGTTGGACTCTTTCTTTGAAAATTGATCTAGTTTGTTGAATTTTTTTTTAATTCAACATTAATTTTTTCAGTGAAAATTTAACTATTCTTTTTTTTGGATAAAAATTGGACTATTTGGATAAAATTTGATCTTTTTTATTAAAAAAATCAACTTTTTTGTTCATACTTTAACTATTGCGTCAAAATTGGAACATGTTTGCTGAAAATTAATTTTGTAGGTCGAAAATTCTGATATTTTCTTCAAGATTAGATTTTTTTTTGTTCAAAATCAATTTCTAAAATTAAAATTTTTAGTCGAAAATTTTTCTTTTTTGTCCAAGACTCTCGTTCAAAATTCGTTTTATTTTTTTGCTGAAGATTAGTTTTCAACTGAAAGTTTAATTATACCAATTATGGTTGAAAATTCAACAGTTTTGTTGATTTTTTTGTAATGAAAATTCAACTATTTGGTTGGCAATTCAAGTACTGGGTTGAAAGTTGAACTCATTTCTTAAAAATTAATTTTTTTCAGTTCAAAATTCAAGTGATTTCTTCAAAAATAGTATTTTTATTGTTGCAAATTAATTTTTTTAACTAAAAATGAAACTATTTTATTTTTGGTTAAAAATTGATATTTTTTAGTTGAAGATTCAAATATTTAGTTGCAAATTTCTTTTTTTTTTTGTTAAACATTCAACTATTTGGTCGAAATCGGAACTCCTTTGTTGATGATAAATTTTATTTTGTTTGAGGATTTATCATTTTAGTTCGAATTTCATCTCTTTGGTTGGAAATTCATAAATTTTGCTGAAAATTCGTTTTTTTACATTAATTTTCAACTGAAAATTTAACTATTCCATTTTTTGTTGGAAATTCAACTATTTGGTTAAAAATGTATCTTTTTTATTTAAACATTCAACTATTTCGTTGACAATCCAACTAATGGGTTGAAAGTTGCATTCCTTTGCTAAAAATTCATTTTTTTGGTTCAAAATTTAACTATTTTTTTTTAAAATAGGTTTTGTTTCGGTTGAAGATTAATTTTTGCAACTGTTAATTAAACTGTTCCATTTTTGGTTTAAAATGGATATTTTTTAGTTGATGATTCCACTTTATGGTTGAACATTTCTCTTTTTTTTAAATTCATGTACTTTGTTGAAGATTCGTCTTTTTTGCCAGAAAATTATTCTTCTTGGTTCAAAATTCACCTCTTCAGTGAAAGATGAATCACATTTCAAAAGCTACTAAAAAATCCTGATTTTTACAGTTACTGTCACTCAAAAAAGTGTAATTAGTTACCAAAATGTGATTTATTCACAAAGGGAACTTCATTACCATATCGTAACCAAAAAAAGTAACTAATCAAAGGAACCTGTTCAATTCCGATATCTGGTTTTTTCATTCAAGTAAATTTTCCTGATACAAGAAAATTTTGTTGAATCAATAAAATGTTAAACGGTCCATATTGAGACGAATATTTTCTTGAATAAATGCTGATTCATTTTCCAAGTAGTATTATCCCAAAAAAGTAGCCAAAATACAAAAACCCAGGGTATCACAACTTTACAAACGGTTGATAAAATTATCTAACAAATGAAAACTACCCATTGTGCAACGTTTTGATACAATTTTCTAGCTTAAATTGATACTTTGACATTTTGTGTGAAATAGAAGCCTCATGCGAAAAAAGTAGCAAAAAGTAGGAAATAGCAGGGAATTGTGAGACCCGATACTGAATCGACCTTGACCTACAGCAGCTTCCTATTGATCTTGAAATGAAGCAGAATTAGCCGGCACGAGTGGATCGCGATATTTGTCGTTTTGCTCGCTTGGAATTTCGACGAGTAGAGGCATAATATACCTTCTTGTTCTAAGAACCCACTTGGCGAGTCCATAGAAATCCTAAGTACCTACATATAAGCAGCAAAAGCAACCGTCTATTTACTCGCCACTGGATTACTATATTTTCCAGCTCGGCAAGAAGATTCTTCTCGTCCTCGGGAGTTGGACGCTTCTCGTCTTATGGTCCTGGAAATCATCGATAAATCGGTATTCATGAACTGAGGCCGAATGGAGAAGCCATTTTGTCTAGTTCTTTTATAGACACCGCACTAACACTACCATCATAGCAGTGGAATATTCTACCATTTACCTAAAAAGGGAGTAGAGGAGGAAGAGGATCTGCTCAGGTCTGTTTTTGGGCGAACCTAACGACAAAACGAAAAACTAAAGCCCGATCCACACATTTGTTACTTGCCGAGTGCTGAATATTCGCCGTTTGCCGAGTGCCGAATATTCGCCTTTTGCCGCGTAACTCAGGCCTGTCCAAGTAGGGGAAAACTGCTATTTTTCCAGATCGGAATTTAACACCACCACCGACCTCTACTCATTCAAATTCACGAGAGCGACCACCCCCCAAGCCTCTGGACCTGAGAAGATGGAAGTGGTGGTGGAACTCGAACATGTGGTGAATGAGCAGTTTTCCCCTACTTGGACATGCCTGGTGTACCTAATCCAGACCAGTCCAAGTAGGGGAAAACTGCTAATTTGCCAGATGAGAATTTAACACCACCACCGACCTGTACCCATTCAACTTCATGAGAGCGGCCATCCCCCAAGCCTCTGGACCTGAGAAGAGGGAAGTGGTGGTGGAACTGGAACATGTGGCGAATGAGCAGTTTTCCCCTACTTGGACAGGCCTGACCTAATCCCCAAATGTTCGCCGAGTAGAGAGCATACCCGAGCAAAGGTATCCAGACATGACGGCGCATATTCGCTCTTCTCTCTTCAGTCGTGTAGATGCCGTCCCACACGTCAGTTTCTCACTCTACTCGTTGGAAGCTCGGCAAGTGATGGATAGCACGAGTAGCGAACATTCGCCGGGATTAGAGCCAACCACACTATTAGGTACTCGGCGAACTTTTACTGAGCACTCGCCGAGTAGCGAATGTGTGGATCGGGCTTAATATGATCTTGGGTCCTTGAGGATGGTAGCCCAATGGGCACCGGGACATCCTAAAGTCATCATCAGAATGTACCTCTATGTCATGTGACTTGACGTCTTTAAGACATCCTTTGGATTTTTTCCTATCTTCAAAAGGTCTCCAGGACTGAAAGTTTTTCGTTTTGTCGTTAGGTTCTCCCAAAAACAGAACCAAGTAGATCCTCTTCCTCCGGCACGGCCGGTAACAAGCATGGTTAGTCACGAAAGCAAAACTCGATGTAGACAACTGTCTTATTGTCTTAACTGTCTTATAAAAGGCGAAACGCCTCTTTAGATAAATAGTGGAATACTTCACTATTTCGATGGTGGTGTTATCGTCGTGCAGCTAGTAGGACGCTTTTTTTCTTTTAATTACATAAAAAATATAATTTTCTCTAAGAAACGACCTTTACCGGGAGTCCTTCTACATTTTAAATTATGTATACAGAAAACTAGACAAAGTGGCTTCTCTGTTTGGCCTCAATTTATGAACTCCGATTTACCGATGATTTCCAGGGGCCTTATGTAGACCATCCTCCTATTTCTACAGCAGGCAGCTTCTGTCCTTCATTCTGATAAGCTGTCTCACACTCATTGTGGAGAAGTGGACTATGGAGAAGTCGAAGCGTGGGTTAAGATCGGGCAGCACACCTGGACAGTTGAACCAAGACCCAGTTCTTGCGCCCTGTTTACAATCCGGGAAAGCAAGAGATACCGGGGAATCCCGGTATGGTAGTTGCGAGTTTGCGACTTCGTACTTGGCGAGGACGAGATGTGGTTTGCAGGGCGAACGGTCACTGCACCGAGAGTTGGTAACTTGGTACCACCTTGGTACCACCTTGGTACTGTCCAAGTTCCGAGAGGAGAGCACACTCCCTCTTTCCCTTCAGGATCCACCGACCACGCGACCAAGACCATCTTCGCGAAGACGAGGAGCTCGTGCTTAGCTTCGAAACCAAGTGTCCGTGAATTCCGTTGCAGAAAAACTCTTGAAAGAAAGACAGCGGTAGTCTATCGTCGCCTTAAAAATTTTCCTTGGAATAAAATTGCGTCATTGGTTCACAAAAAGACTAGGTGTTCGGTAGTGCTGCGGTTCAAGTAAAAGTTGGCATCCTTTAGAACCGACGGGGAAGCTACTCCCTGGATTCCTACCAACGTTTGAACTAGGAACTAAGGATTTTTAACTGAAAATTGTTCTTCCATTGTAATTATTCAAATAAAAATTAACTTCCGAGGCCTGATTCAGTGTATTTCAGTTGAAAATGCAATACAGATATAGCGGATCATTAAATTATGCACTACAGAATAATATGTTCCCACAGTTATGATTAGTTTGATCGCAAGGATAACTTGGTGTAAGTATGCTATAATTATGATCTAATACCCTAACAGGTGTAGAATTGCATCCGCTTCTCATAAATGATGATGCACTTTGAATAATATGAATATGAATATTGTAGCTCACACATTTTTTGTTTGCATCTGTGACATACGTTCGAAGGTTGCCTTGAAGTACAGAAGAAATCGCCAGTTATAATACCTTGAGTTACTTGTTTTCTTGAAAGCATTTTGCTCCAGTTCCCTTCCCATACTATTTACCTTCGCGTTGAAAAAGGGAGTATCTGAACAAGCCCCCACATTATCGATTATACCGTTCCTTCAGAGAAAGTTTAATTTCAGGGTATATCTACACTCGCGGGTGCAGTCTTTTGCTTTAATTTGTGTTCTCTGAAAGAGAAATTCCAGGGATCCAGAAAGATAGACGTCAATCTAAATTAATAAGCAGATAGAAATAGATAATTGTAGATAAACAAGAGACAAGCTGGGACAGAGAAGAAGATATTGAAAGAGATAGGTGTTAATCTAAATAGACAAGGAGATAGAAAAGGATAGATGTTTATAAAAAAGAAATAGGCTGGGATAGGAAAAGGAGGATTGAAAGAAATAGGAGTAAATTTGGATTGCTAACGAGATAGAAAAAGATACCGGTGGATAGACCAATGGTAGAAAGAGATAAAAGGAGGTAGAGGTTTGTAGAAAAGAGGTAGGCTGGCATAGGAAAGAGGATTGAAAGAAATAGGAGTAAATGTGCATTGCTAGAGAGATAGAAAAGGATGCAGGTGGATAGAGCAATGATAGAAAGATATAAGAGGTAAAGGTTTGTAGAAAAGAGCTAGGCTGGGATAGGAAAGAGGATTGAAAGAAATAGGAATAAATGTGGATTGCTGAAGAGATACAAAAGATACCGGTGGATAGACCAATGATAGAAAGGGATAGAGGTAGATAGACGAGAGATAGAAGTAAAGGTTTCTGGAAAAGAGGTAGGCTGGGATAGGAAAGAGAGGATTGGAAGAAATAGGAGTAAACGTGGATTGCTAGAGAGATAGAAAAGGATACCGGTGGATAGAGCAATGATAAAAAGAGATAAGAGGTAAAGGTTTGTAGAAAAGACATAGGCTGAGATAGGAAAGAGGATTGAAAGAAATAGGAATGAATGTGGATTGCTAAAGAGATAGAAAAGATACCGGTGGATAAACCAATGATTGGAAGGGATAGAGGTAGATAGACGAGAGATAGAAGTAAAGGCTTGTGGAAAAGAGGTAGGCTGGGATAGGAAAGAGAGGTTCGAAAGAAATAGGAGTAAATTTGGATTGGTAAAGAGATAGAAAAAGATACCGGTGGATAGACCAATGATAGAAAGATATAGAAGGATGTAAAAGTTTGTAGAAAAGAGGTAGGTTGGGATAGGGACGAGTGGATTGAAAGAAATTGGAGTAAATTTGGATAGCTAAAGAGATAGAAAAAGATACCGGTGGATAGACCAATGGTAGAAAGAGATAGGAGGAGGTAGAGGTTTGTAGAAAAGAGGTAGACTGGGATAGGAAAGAGAGGATTAAAGAAATAGGAGTAAATTTGGATTGCTAAAGAGATGGAAAAAGATACCGGTGGATAGACCAATGGCAGAAAGAGATAGAGAGTAATAGAAAAATAAATTTTTTTAAATGAAATTTATATAGTTACTGTACTGAATTCAAAACGCTTAAAATTTCTAAGATTTCAAGAAAGATTCAACAAAAGATTCAAAGATTCAACAAAAAACGAAATAGTTAAATTTTTAGTTAAAAATATAAATTATTAACCGAAAAAAGTGAAATTTCAACAAAATAGTTCAATTCTCAACAAAATAGTTTAATTATCAACCAAAGAGATGAATTTCCAACTAAAACAATTTATTTGCTACAGGAAAAATTGAAATTTTAAACAAAAAATATGAATTGTTATGAAAAAGTACATTTTGAAGTCAAAAAGATGAATTTTCAAAAACAGTTGAATTTACAACAAAAAAGTTCACTTTTAATGAAATAGTTTGATATTCCACCCAAAAATATGAATTTTTAACAAAAAAGTTCATTTTCAACCAAATACTTGAATTTTCAACCAAAATAGTTGAAATTTTCAACACAAAAAGATGAATTTTCCACCAAATAGTTGAATCTTTAACCAAAATAGTTTAATTTTTTACCAAAACAAATTTCTTACCAGAGTATTAAATTTTTCACCTTTAAATAGGAATTTGAAAAAAAAAGTTGATTTTTAACAAAACAGTTGAATTTTCAACCGAATAGTCCAATTGTCGAACAAATAGTTGAATGTTTTACCCAAATAAAACGAATTTTCTACCGAAAAATGTGAATCAAAATTTTTTTTTCAACAATGCAGTTGAATTTTTAACCAGAAAATATGAATTTTAGAGAAAAAAGTTAATTTTCAATTAAATTGTTCAATGTTCTACCAAAATAGTTGCATTTTTTACGAAAAAGTTAAGGTTACAGTCCGAAAATATGAATTTAAAAAAAAAGTTAATTGTTAAGCAAATAGTTAAATTTGGCACCATAATAGTTGCATCTTCAACCAAAATAGTTCAATAATTAAAGCAAAAAAAAATTTTGACAAAAGATTTGAATCAACACCCAAAAATATGAATTTTCAACAAAAATTTTTTTTTCAAGTAGTTTAATTTTGATAAAAAATAATCAAATTTTTAATATGAACAAACTAATTTTCTACAAAATAATTGAATTTTTCACCCGAATGTATTAATTAAAAAAAAAGTTTTCTTCAACAAAAGATTTGAATTTTCCACCCTAAAATATGAATTCCCAAGCGAAAAATTAATTTTCAACCAAATGGTGGAACTTTTTACCAAATAGTTCAATTGTCGAACAAATAATTGAATGTTAATTCAAATAAAACGACTTTTCTACAAAATAATTGAATTTTCCACCCGAAAGTATTAATTAAAAAAAATGACGTTTTTTTCAACAAAATAGTTAAATTGTCGAAAAAATAGTTGAATATAAACTCAAGTAAAACGAATTTTCCACAAAATATTTAAATTTTTACCGGCAAGTATTAATTAAAGAAAAAAAAATTCCTCAAAAAAACACTTGAATTTTCGACCGGAAAATATAAATTTTCAATTAAAAAGTTTATTTTCAACTGATTTGTCGAATTTTTTAACAAAATAATTTGAATTTCCAACCAAAAAAACCTTCAATTAAATAGTTGGTTTTGCGACCAAAAAGAGATGAATTCTGTACCAAAAATATAATAATAGACTTTTTAACCACGTTTGAGTGAAAAGATGAGAACAAGGGAAAGTTTCTTAAAAAGAGAAGAAGAGAGGAATTCAAAGAAGGATTAAATTGGGGTAAAAGAAGGAAAGAGTGTGATGTCTGAGGTTCATAGGAAAGAACTAGGATTGGATAGGAAAGAGAGGATTAAAAGAGGTAGAAGTGAATGTGGATTGACAAGGGGATAGAAAGAGATAGAGGTGGATAGTGGAGAGATAGAATGTGGTAGGAAAGAGAGGATTGAAAGAGATAGGCGTGAATATCGATTGACAAAGCAATAAAAAAGACGGAGGTTTATAGGGAAGAGGTAAAAAAAGAAACGGGTGGATACACCAACAATAGAAAGAGACAAAGGTAGATAGAAGAGTTATAGAAAGAGATAGAAGTTCACAGAAAAGAGGAAGGCTTGGATAGGAAAGAGAGGAGTGCAAGATATTGTAGTGAATCTCGATTACCAAAGAGATGGACAAAGATAGCGATGAATGGTGGAGGAATAGGCTGTGATCGGGAAGCTATAATTAACAGAGATTGGAGTGAATCTCGATTGATGAAGAGATAGAAAAAGATAGAGGTGAATAGTGGAGAGATAAGCTGTAATAGAAAAGAGGGGATTGAAAAAGATAGAAGTGAATATGGTTTGCCAAAGAGTTAAAAAAAGATATGAGTGGATATCCGAGAGATAGTGGTGGATAAACAAGGAGATGATACATGGCAATAGGCAACGGGCTGGGATACATTTTCCCTATTCCTCTCAGGGATAGAAAATGATACAAACTGATATCATTTCTACCTCTTTACTCCCAGCAGGTAAAAACAGGAAGTAGTGAAAATATAGGTTCCCGAATAGCGGAAGGAAAATCGATCTTATCGCGTGTCCGGGATGTAACGGGATTCCAAGTGATGACGCCAACCCAAAGGGAAAGGGAGGAAGACGAAGAATCGAGCATGACAAGGAAAAAGTCGCTTCCTAGTTCGTCGTAATCGGGCTTCATGTTGTGCGACGAAAGTAAAGAAGAGAAATAGGAAAAGAGGGTTGAGCACAGAGGGAAGAAAGAGCCGCAGCTTAAGGGTATATACTACTTACCTGGTCGAGATAGTGATGGTGTTGTACACGCGCTCCGCCGACCAAGTCTGAATCAGTTCAGTCCGCGGAGAACGCTCCACGGTGGAGGACGTGAAAGAGAGACCTCTCTTCTTGGTCTCTTCTTCCAACCGGCTTCATTTGCTCTTCCTTCCTCAATCTCAATACTTTGATAAAAACACTGCATCAACTTTGATTCCAAATCAGAAAGGTCCCAAGTGTACAAAAGAACCTGGAATGTTTAACAAGATCTTGATGCAGTTGGATGTGACAGAGTTTGTGACAAGGCTACTCTTCTATTAGAAGATGCAACCATGTTTTGGAGAACCACGTGGAAGAGCGAATCAGTGTAGTGCGTGGGAGTGTGTGGGTGAAATCGAGATGGACTGCCAAGCGGATTGACAGAGATCGTTGATCTTCCTTTCGATCCATCCGCATTCTCTTAGCCGGAAAGGGACGTCGAGTTAATCAAGGTTTGAAGTTGCGGTGTTCTTCATGACTGTGCGCGGAATCAGCTCAAAGAGTGTGCCGAAATAGTGTTGCAGTGACCTTGGCCGACGGAGGAATTCTCGCGTGATCTTCGCGGGGAGAGGATGGTGTGCAATTTTTTGAGAAGCAGCGAAAAGAGGTGAACGATCTTTGGTGTTCTCCATGTACCAGAGGTGACGGCAAGATGAACGGTCACGGCTCCCTCCAGGAGGTACTCACTGCTTTTCCCTCTGCATTTCTTTTTTTCTCTCGCCAAGACCTTGCAATTTCAAGGAGGTTTGTTTAGACTTTAGATGGCGGAACAAGATAAGACCGATTAGATTATGTGCTCCTACGGGTACGGTGTTTGAATGCCTGTACATTCAGTACACTGAGAAACATGGATCATATCGTTTATGATCTTGGATTTCAAAATTTGGGAAAGAAATCTACAGACATTTAGTCGTAAATTCGGGATGCTAATTTGTGGTTGATTCTGAACAGATCTTTTCTGAACCATCATTCAATCAATATTTGAGCAAAGCGTAGATATCTTTCGATAAATTGAGGAAAGCAATTATGCCTTGATTAAAATCAATCTTATCGGTATTTATAGGAAACATTGCAGATTGGAAGGAATCTTGAGCTTTCTGTCTCTTTAAAAAATTCCTTCATAAAAATGAAATCCACTTTCTTAGGAGCCATTGTATGTACCAAAATTAGAACACAAAAAGCTGACAAATCAAAATTAGATTTCCAACTACCTCCGTCTCATTAGAAATATATATAGAAACACAAAAAAAGAGGGAGAAAAAGAAAGAGTCAACAAAAGCCAACCACTCTTTCGTTATTCTGAGTATTTTTTCCACTACTAGGGACCAACATGTTCCGAAGCTAATTTTAGACTTCATCGAGGATTATTTATAGGAGAACTACTGGTATGAACAACAGAAATAACATAACGATTCATATAAATTGTTATTAGGTCTAATTATCCATTCTTTGGTAAATTGTTTTATAATCCAGGATTAAAAAAATTAAGATCCAGAACAATCTATAGAATAATCTCCCCAAGGGGACAGATTTTGTACTCGTATGCTTATCCTGCTAGGCCCTTTTTGAATCCAAGATCATAAAAGGTAATCTATGTTTCTGAGTTTGACTTAAAAAAGGGATATTCTGAGAAAAATGGTAATTTTGAGTTGGAAAAGGAAATTTTCCGAAGCAATATTGACAATAATTATATGACTTCATTCATTAGTATACGTAAGTTTGACGTGTTACAATATTGTCTCCAACATCAGGTTCTTCCTCTTGAATTGTAATGCTTTATCATTAATTTTCAAGTTTTCAATTTTGCACTTGAGATTAAAATTAATGAATTTTGAAAAGCTAATTTAAGGATACTTTAATTTTAAACAAAGTCTGGAATTGTTTAATAATTAATCAAAGTTTGAATTCGTTCATTCTTAAAGCTTCCGATTCAAAATGATAGAATTTTCAACGTTTGTAGAATGATTATATTGCAAAGGTTTGCAATTTCCAACGTTTGTAGAATGATTATATTGCAAAGGTTTGCAATTTCAAATTCATTAATTTTGAACTTTAAAAATAACACATTTTTTTGTACGGAAACCGAATTCTTGTTTTGTTTAAGAAATCTATCCAATCACTTTGAATGTCACTTTATGTATGATATAATAGGTACTTGAACATTTGTATCATTTTCAAAACTTGCATAATTCAAATTTAAAATTATATTTTTATAATTTAAATTTTTAAATAGTTTCCTTTTTAAGGACTTGATAATAAATTGAAAAGGTTAGGAAAAATCCGGTTGAAACTATAGTCGGAAAACATTTGTTATTAGTATTGACAGAGTCATAAATCACCATAATAGATGGTAGTTGAGAAATAATGCTACGTACATTAAAAATCATCTAATTTTCAATTTTTCATCAATAAAATTTTAATAAGTTTATGAATTGAAAATTTGTCATTCGAAATTTAATATTCAAAAAAGTGCCTTCAATTATTTACCGATTTTGAAGCCTCTTTTCTCGAATTTGGAAGCATTGAATTTCTAGGTGACAAACGAAGCAATATAATTCTTTTATTTTTTAGTAAAAAAAAAAATTACAAAAAAGTGAGTTTTTAAGAAATTTTTTTTTCAGCTCTTAACCCTTAGATATATTTGCAATCAACTTTAATTTCAACCTAAGGATACAAATAAGGCAAATGATTCGTTTATTGTTATTTTAGTGTTATTAACAAATTTTCTAAAACAAATAAACAATTTTCTCTTTTTTCCACGAAAAAAATGCTTTGCTGTCTATTTAATTATGTATAAATAGCTTTTAGACTTATCAACAAAAAATGGTTAACAATGAACATTTAGCTTTGTTATGAATAATGTCATTCAACAAATAGAACATTTTCTTCCGTTTTTCGAGAAAAAAAATTATTTTTGTTCTTTTATGTATCGTAATAGCTTTCTAAACTTATTCTGTTGCAAAATATTGCTTAGACGTAACATTTATCGGTATAAATAATTTAAGTAAAAAAATGGAAAATTTTCATTATTTTTTCGCGGAAAAAATTCTTTTCTCTCCAATCTATATTGAGGTAGGTTATCGGGCTAACTAAATTACAAAATATTATCAGCATGCAACGTTTTTTATTATTATAAATAATTTTTGTAAACAAATATAAAATCTTAATCTGTTTTTCGCGGAAAATTTTTTTTCTTTGTCTTATATCTATCAAAATAGTTTCACAGACTTCTTAGACTTCTGTCAATTGTTAATACTGCAAACGTTTGTTAATAATTGACATTAATTTCTGTTATAAATAATTTAGGTTAACAAAGAGAAAATTTCCATTACTTTTTTGCGGAAAAAATAGCAGCTTTTCACACCTACTAAATTTTATAAAATTGTTATTAACATTTAGTTTTGTTAAATGTAATTAAAGCTAAAAAATACAAAATTTATACATGGCCTTATCAGACTTAGTAAAATCTAGAATTTTCTGGATTTTATTAGCTCTGATAAGCTATACATACACAGTTACATATAAGCTGGAAAATAATTTTTTCGTAGAAAAAAGAAGAAAATTTACTATTTGATAACTTCAATTTTTTATAACAAACGCAAATTTGAAAATTAAAGTATCGGCTCAAAGAACGTTGCATAAACAGAGATATAATTATAAACAAAATAAAATAATAAAATTTTGGTTTAAATATTAAAAAATGTTGAGTTATTTATTTACTTTAACCCAAAAATATTAATTTATAATATAAAAGATTGATTTTCAGTCTAAAACGACGAATATTCCACAAAACAGTTCAATTTTTGGCAGAAAAGATGACTTTAAGAAAATAGTTCAATTTTCAAAAAAATAATTAAATTTTGAACCATACAGTTGAATTTTTAATCAAATTATTTAATTTTCTATTTAAAAAGAAGAATTTCCAACAAAATACATGAATTTTTTAGCAAATACTTGAGATTTTTAAAAAAGTTAAATTTTTAGTAAAAAAAATTAATTTACAGAGAAAAAGGAATTTTCAACCAAAATGGTCAAATTTTCAACGGAGAAAATGAATTTGTAACTACAATGATAAATTTTCTAATCAACGGACGAATTTTCAACAAATAAATATTTTCCAGCCAAGAAAAAAATAAGTTCATGCAAATTGTTAAACTTTTAAGCCAAAAGAAAAATTTTGTAAAAAAATGGATTTTTAACCCTGAAAAATATTATTTTTTAACAAAATAGTCAAATTTTCAACCGAAGAGAAAAATCGTGAAAGTATTTGCATTTTCAATAAAAAAATATCAATTTTCAACAAACTAGTTAACCAAAGAGATTTTCAACGAATAATGTAATAGTAGATATTTCAGTCTAAAAAGATTTTATTTTTAAACAAAAAAACACTTGAGTCGAAGATGAAAGGATGAATTTTCAATAAAATATTTGAATCCTAAATTAAGGAAGATTAATTTTCAACCGAACAGTTGCATTTTTATTCAAAAAAGATGAAATTTCTACTAAAACAGATGAATTTTTAATTCAAAAAGACAAATTAAAAAAAAAAACAGAATCCTAATCTTTGAACATTTTTAATATAGAACCTTTTATAAACGGAATAGAACAATTTCAAATTAAAACTGAAAAAACTGAAATTGACACAACATAATCTTTAAAATCTTATTTTTAATTTAAGCCAATAAAATTTTAAAAATATTTACGGGTTCCAAAGATATGATAACAAATATCTAAGCGTGTCGCGTCGAATTTCATTTGGCGATCAACGCTGTCGGCCAGCCTCTGAGCGTCACTGCTATTGTTCTCGCGTTTTTTGATTATTAAACAAAATATAAACATTTTATCGAAAAACCGGCTCTGTGTGCTTCTAAATATGATTACGTAGATGACGTATGCAAAAAATTAGACAAAAATATTCAACCTTGCGGCCTCAAAATTCAGAACCAATGACACGTTCTGATAAAGGTCCTTAAGGGACTCAAACTCGATGCAGATACGCTTGGACATTTTTAGTCGTATCTCGAGAACCAGTGAAGATTTTTCAAGTTTTATTGGCTTAAATTAAAGATAAGATCTAAAATACTGTGTAATGAAAATTTTAGATTTTTTCTACATCTTTCCTAGCTCATGCCGCAAGTTGAAGTCCAGGTGCAAAATTTGAGAAATTCTTGCATTTTTTCAAAAACTTTTTACGTGGTATATTCTTTTTGAAATATCAAAAATATATCTGTTAAAGGTCATTTGAGGCGGAATTTAATAGACTTTTTAACGGAAAAAAAAGGTTTTTTGCCCCTTTTTTGAACGAGTAATGACTTTTCAAAATCAGCAGTGATTTTTAATACTCGCGGTGGTCGTACCGACAATTTCCCTTGCATAATACATAAAAATTAGTCAGTTTTTGAAAAATTTATCTCACATCGGCAATGTATACCATTAAAAGTAACTTTTGCCATTAGTCAAGACCCGGCAGTCATATTTCACTTGCAAATGCATTTTCATTTCTTTGCGTTAAAACAAATTGCACGTACAGAAGGCATTAACGGTTCTGTAAATCTAGATTTATTTCGTGGTCTGAAAGCGTAATTACATTACTTTGAAGTAAGCCGCTTTTAGTTTTCTAATTTGTCTGCTTTCTCGGATTTCTGTTACAATTGAGGATAACGCGTGATTGATCGAATCGACAATTTTGACTCCGAGCCAAATTAAATTTTCATTCCGCGAAAAAAATCTGAAACATGTACTTTGTTGAACGTATTGCTTTTTAAATGCAAAGTACAAAGTAAATGTTACTAGGGCAGAAATATAAAAAGTGATTTACATTAAAGGTGCTATCAAGGAAAGTTTCTTATGGCGGAGTTTGATATTTCGTTGAGCTTATTAACCTCTTTTGTATAGGTCAAACAGTCTACAAGAGGCATACAAAATAAATTTTTTGTTGACATTATCAACATTGAAAAGTAAAAATAAATGGGAGTATTTCCTTTAAAAATTAGGGCAATTAAATTTTTTAAATAAAATGCATTCAGATAGGTATCATATTACATCTAGTGTACTATAAGCCAAGAGATGAATTTTCAATCCAAAAGAACGAATTAAAAAAAACAGTTAAGTTTTTGACCAACACTAGGGAAATATGGCCATTTTTGACAAAAATAGAGAAATAATAGAGGAATAAAATCTTGTAAATAAAATGAATTTAGGTAGGGATCATATTACATCTAGTGAACTATAAGCCAAGAGATGAATTTTCAATCTATAAGGACGAATTTTTAACAAAACAGTTAAATCTTTGACCAAAACTGTGGAAATATAGTCATTTTTGACAAAAATAGGGAAATAATAGAAAAATAAAATTAACGTAAATAGGTATCATATTACATCTAGTGAACCATAAGCCAAAAGATGAATTTTCAATCCAGAAGGAAGAATTTTTAACAAAACAGTTAAATCTTTGACCATAACTATGGAAATATGGTCATTTTTGACAAAAATAGAGAAATAATAGAGGAATA
>CAKNYM010052579.1:414342-444550 GCA_932195095.1 Andricus curvator
CCTCTAATACAGATAATATTTAACGTCCTCAGACTAGATGGAGATATAAATTAAAAAATTTTAAATTAAATTTATTCAGAAAAAAGATCTTCTCCTTTCACTCCACTGGGATTCGAACACCAGGTCAACCAGGAGAAGATCTTTTTTCTGAATAAATTTAATTTACAAATTTTTAATTTATATCTCCATCTAGTCTGAGGACGTTAAATATTTTCTGTATTAGAGGATATAAGTTTGATCGATATTGTAGATTTCCATTTTCACAGTGTGTGTGAAAGGATTTCTCTTTGGATCGATCGTTACCATCTCCGATGATAATACAGATTTCTAGTAAAAGTTGATACTTTAACCATTTTGTTAAAAATTTATACTTTTTGGTTTAAAATTCAACCGATTTGTTAACAATTCAACTATTTGCTTAAAAATTCCTATTTTCGGGGTAAGAATTCAACTATTTTTTAGAAAATTCGTATTGTTAGCTTGCAAATTCAATACTTGATTAAAAGTTGATCAAAATTGTTGAAATTTTTTTGTTTTGTTTGAAGATTCATTATTTCATTTAATAATTCATTTTTCTTGTCAAAAAATAAACTAGTTGGTTGAAGAATCATATTTTTAGTTGAAAATTCGTCTTTTTGATTAAATTTAACTGGTTTTGATGAACTGTTTTGTAAAAAATTCGTCTTTTTCGCTTGACAATTCAACTACTTAATCAAAAGTTGAATGTATAGTATAAAAATTAATTTTTTTTTGTTCGAAGATTCATCCTTTTATTTGAAAATTCATTTTTTTTATTAAAAATTAATCTTCTTGGTTGAAAAATCATTATTTTGGTAGAAAATTCCTCTTTTTTGCTAAAATTCAACTGTTTTTTTATTCAAAATAAAAATCTTTGTTGGCTGAAATATCATCTATTACATTTTTAGTTGAGAATTTATCTTTTGTGACTGAAGCTTCTACTACTTGTTTAACAAAAAATATAAATATTTCATTTCTATTTACAAATTAAAAAATCATGTAATTTTTTGAAAATTCGTTTTTTTGCTAAAAAAATTAATTTTCTTTGTAAAAAATTCAACTATTTGGTAAAAATTCATCTTTATGGTAGAAAATTATTCTTCTTGGTTGAAAATTCATCATTTTTGACAAAAATTCAATTATTTTGTAAAAAATTCCATTATTTTGTGAAAAATTCAACTATTTGGTAAAAAAATTCGACTATTTGGTGAAAAACTCAACTGTTTCGCAGAAAATTTGTAGTTGAGCGACTTTGTCAAAAAATCATTTTTTTAGTTGAAGATTTAACAATTTAGTTGAAAATTCAATTTTTTTATTAAAAATTAACCTCCTTTGTTGAAAAATCATCTTTTTGGTTGATAATTCGTCTCTTTTGTTTGAATTCAACTGTTTTTGTTTAAAAATAAAAATCTGTGTTTCCTGAAATATCAACTATTATATTTCAAGTTAAGAATTTATTGAAACTTTAACTACTTGGTTAACTAAAAAATTAAATAATCTATTTTTGGTTGAAAATTTATCGTTTTAGTTCAAAATTTCTGTATTTTGTTGAAAATTCGGCTTTTTTGGTAAAAAAATTAACCTTCTTGGTTGAAAAATGATCTGTTTGATCGAAAATTCGTCTTTTTGTTAGAAAATTATTCTTCTTGGTTAAAAAATTCTTATTTTCATTGAAAATTCAACTATTTGATTGAAAGTTAAATGATTTTTTTTAAAATACATTTTTTTAGTCGAAGATTGATCAATTTAGTGAAAAATGTATTTTTTTGGTTGAAAATTAATCTTCTTGGTTAAAAGATCATCTTTTTGGTTAAAAATTCGTCTTTCTTTTTTAAATTTAACTGTTTTTGATTGAAAGTAAAAATCTTTGTTGGTTCAAATATTAAAATTACATTTTCCTTTGAGGATTTATCTTTTGAGAATGAAAATTCAACTTCTTGGTTATCTGAAAATTTACATGTTTAATTTTTGGTTGAAAATTCATATTATTTAATTGAAAATTGAACTTTTGAGTTGAGAATTCATAAATTTTGTTGAAAATTCGTCTATTTTATAAAAAAATTAATCTTCTAGGTTTAAAAACGATATTTTTGGTTAACAATTCTTCTTTTTTGGTAGGCAATAAATCTTATTGGTAAAAAATTCATAATTTTAATTGAAAAATCAAGGTTTTGGTCGAAAATACAATACATAGAACTATTTTTAAACAATTAGGAATATATGAGATAAGAACATAAAAAATTTCTATAAAAAGAAGCTTGATTGTTGAATTTTTTTAGCATTATACAAAAATTTATAACGATATCAAAAACATTACAATTTTATCTAATCCCCCCCCCCCAATTTTTTTACCTAATTCATGAATGACCTATTATTCTGTGCTGGAAAACACAATTCTGATTTTTATTTGCAATTCAGTATCAGGAAATTTTATTTACGGCCTTGATATTAATATTCTTATCGTAGCCTGAGTCTTATCGCAAATTAGATAAATACAAGACAATTGGTTACACTTGTGGAGAATGACGAAAAAGCAATTGAAAATTATTGCCACTCCTGTTTTCTTATCTGCGGTCTATAAAAGTGAAAAATAGAATGCTAAAGATATATACAATAAAAAAAAATAAAAAAATAAATAAATATATATTTTTTTTATTATATACTTAAGGAATTTATAAGGATTGCATAATAATCGAGGTTCAGGGTATATTTATCTTTTTATGTTACTACCATGTTGCATTTGTTATTAACTATAATTACTTAATCACATAGCTCCCAGGTACTTCGTTACATTTAAAAAAAAAAAAATTTATACATTTTTAAAATTGTATGATGCAAAATACTCAAGACGTCAGCTGGGGACGCCAGTGAATTAAATTAGTTCATAATTGAATTTTTTCATTATTTATTTTTTACAACGATAATTATGCACTCTTATAATATTTTTTTTAGTGGATTTTTTATGATCAAGTTTTTTTTGAATCCCTAGTATGGGATTAGGTCGAGACGGCACAAAGGGTCCTGACCATCAAATTGTTATTTGCCTTAATTCGCGGCTCGATTAACCACCAAATTTGACAGTCGACAGACAGTGCCGCTCCTCAATCGTTTGTGATCTAATCATATTAAATTGTTTCGTTGCCCGACGTCTCATCGTTATATTCCCCTTGGTAGTTGCAAATGGATAATTATAATCGTTCAAAGTGCACGGTCAATTTATCGTTTTGCTTTTTCTGTATGAGGCAGATTATGTTTAGATGTGTCTGTAAAAAGAATCTGAATCTACTAGAATTCAGGATGTCTTACGATGACTTTGTGAAGCTCTTCGCGTGGGGTGATTTCCAGAGAGATTGATCAGAGAACTGGACCGGAGCGGTGTTGCGGAACGAACGTGTTATTTGAATAAGCGACGGGGGAATTTTAGATCAATCTTAAAATCTGTACCCCCCCCCCCCCTTATACCCTCTTATACTCACATTTTCAACTAAAATGATGAATTTTCAACAAACAAGATCAATTTTCAACCTAGAAGATTAATTTTCAACCAGATAGTTGTATTTTCAACTAGAGAAGATCAATTTTTCTACAAAAATGGAAAGCTTATATTTACAGTAAAAGAAAAGAATGAAAAAAAAATATTTTTTTTTACAAAATAGTTGAATCCACGACCAAAAAGGTTAATTTTCAAACAAACGGCTGCATTTTTAACCAAAAAGGATTAAATTTCTATCTAAAGAAATTAATTTTCGAAAAAATAGTTATATTTTCAGCTACGAGAGAAAAAAGTTGAATTTTCATCTGAAAAAGATCAATTTTCAACGGAAAATTGAAAAGTTCAATTTAAAGATAAAAAAATGTATTTTAAACCAAAGAAGAAAAAATTTTTTTAACAAACTAGTTAAATTTTCAAAATTTTCAACCAAGGAGATGAATTTTCAACTAAAATGATGAATCTTCTACTAAAAAAATTAATTTTTGACAAGTTGTTTCAACCAAGCAGTTGAATCTTCAAAAAAAAAGATGTCTTCTCAACGAAACATGTGACACATGATATTTAAATTAATAGTTAAATAAATAAATAAATTGAAATAAATTGAATAAATAAATAAATTTCTTTAAATAGAGATGAAATTATTAAACCAAAAAGACGAGTTTTCGTCACAAGAATTAATTTTCAACTAAATAGTTGAATTTTCTACCCAGATAGTTGAATTTTTAACCCAAAAAGACGCATTTTCAACAAAAAAGTTGCATTTTTAACCTAAACTTTTAATTTTAAATTTAAACTAAAAACACGAATTTTCTGCAAAACAGTTTAATTTTCGTCCCAGAAATTTCAGTTTTCAAGAAAAAAATTATTTTCTGAACAAAATAATTGAATTTTCAACCAAAAATATTAATATTCTACCAAGAATGACGAATGTTCAACTAAACAAGATTTTAGTTTTATATGAATCACAGTTGAATTCAACCAAAAAAGATAAATTTTCAAAAAAAAAAAGTTTAATCCAGAACAAAAACAGATTAATTTTTAACGATACTGTTATAGTTTAAACCAAGAAAAATTAAATTTCTATCAAAAGAGATGAATTATCAAACCAAAAATATAAATTTTCAATAAAAAAGTTTACTTTCAACAAAGTAGTCGATTTTTCTACCAAGATGGTTAAATTTTTAATCCAAAAATACGAATTTTTAATAAAACGTTTGTTTTTTGAACCGAAAAATCTTAAATTTATACTTCAAGGGATCAATCTTTAAAATAAACAAGACAAATTTTTTACAAAAAGGTTGAAATTTTAACCCGAAAATATGAATTTTGAAGAAAAAATTTTTCTAAAGAAATAGTTTCATTTTCAACCAAGAATATTAATTTTCTACCAGAGAATACGAATTTTCAGCTTAACTAGATCAATTTCTAATAAAAAATGTAAAAGTTAAAATTTTGGTTAAAAAATTTATTTTCGATAAAATACAAATTTCAACATACTGGTTAAATTTTACATAAAAAAAAAGTATAATTTACCTAAATTAAACGAATTTAAAAATAATAATTAAAAAAAAATAAAAAACGGTTTAAAAATAATAATTTTTAAACCAAAAAGACGAATTTTTGACAAAAAAATTGAATTTTAAACCAGGAAAGAAAAAAAAATCGAAAAAATTCTTGAATTATCAAACCAAAAAGACGAACTTTCTACAAAATAGTTGAATTTTTAACAGAAAAGTTAATTTTTATCTAAATAGTTGAATTTTTACCAAATGGTTGAATTTTCAAGCCGAAAAAAGTGAATTTTCTACGAAACAGTTGAATTAAAGATCTACCTTGAAAAAAAATAGATTTTCTCATTGGATTCCAAAAATCATGGACATGAAACTGTAAAAAAAAATTATTTTTAAGTAAATTAAAAATAATAAATTGAATAAATTAATAAATATAAAAAAGTTAATTAAGTAAAAGGGTAATGAGGGGAATTGAGGAAAGACTCTGAAGTATACCATTAAGCCATTTCCCTTTCGGGGTAGGCGTGACACTACCCGATTTGGGTAGTGTTTCTAGGTTGATAACTTGTAGTAAATAACTACAAGTGTGGGTTCACCACAGCCACGATGTGCCAACAGCACTCAGTTTTCTCGAATGGTCACCCATCGAAGTGCTAACCGCGCCTAAAGCTTGAGATAAATAAGAATTTTGATAATCTCTAAACTAACAGATTACAGTTTCAAAAAAAAATTGAAGTTAATTTTCCATACTTTCTAAATATTATGTTAGAAAACTGGAAATTTTGCTGAGAAAATAAAAAGTTAATTTTGCACTGCACACTTTTTGATTTCGGACTACAAACTTCAACATGTCCAAATGAAAAGGTTCTATCTCGGAGAGACCAAATGAAAAGGTGCTAACTCGTCGAGACAGAATGAAAAGGTGTTAACTCGCGTGGAGAACTCTAGAAGCTTCAGGATTCCATATTAATTTTATGGGGAACATCAACACCCTCAACTCTGTAGCACCTTTTTATTTGGGTCTCCGAGATAGAACCTTGTAATTTGGGTCTGTGAGATAGAACCTTGTAATTTGGTTCTCCGAGATAGAACCTTGTCATTTGGACACGTCGAATTTTAAATCCGGACTACATCCAAAACCTGTTATACAGTAAGACAGGGCCATTTTGTCCTGAATGTGGAAATATCTTTTTAATGATATTTAATTTTCTGACAGATATCCTTGCACAGTATTAAAACCATTTTATTTTATGTTTCAGGTGAGTTGTCCATGAATTTATTGTGATGCATAGAAGTTTTGAGTAAGTACAAAAAGTTAAATAAACCAAAAAAGATTAATTTTTAACAAAATAGTTGAATCCTCAACCAAAAAAGATTAATTTTCAACGAATGATTTTCATGTGGCCATGTGTTTCCGGTTATTCAGCTAGGAGAATTGAACTCTTTTAAGATCGTCATGAAATTTACTTTCTTATGAACTATTTTATGCACCAAAATCAGAGCAAGAAAAAGTTCACGAATGAAAATTAGATTTCCAACTACTTCCTTTCCGGCTCATTAGAGACTCTTTCCTTCTCTCCTTTTTTTTGTTTTGTTTCTAATGTCTCTAATGAGCCGGAAAAGAAATAGTTGGAAATCTAATTTTGATTTGTGAACTTTTTTGTGTTCTCCTTTTGGAACATAAAATGGTTCACAAGAGTCTGGATTTCATTTCGATCTTAAAATAATTTTCTAGATAGAGACAATATGTTGAAAATTTTTTCCAATCTACAGGGTTGCCTATCAGTACCATCAGGCTTTTGTTTTGTTTAAATATTGATTAAAGGATTTTTCAAACTTAGCAATTTTTAACAGTGTGTAACTGTTTCGACTATTGCTTTTCCTATTTTAAAAATGTAATAATCTGAAGAGATTGGTCTAGAATCAACCACAGAATTAAATTGAACGTCCAGAGAAGAAGGGATTATTTACGACGATCACATCCATTTACCATTGACGTGAGTGGACACATGATTTGCTACACTTAGACTTTATTAATCAATCAGAAAAAGAAACAATAATTTTTTTTATTTTGTGATCTTATTATTTGTGACTTTGAACAGCGCGACTAATTGGGAGCTTTCATTCTGTGGCACAGATAGCGTCACCATGCCAGGGGGGTCGAAGGAGTCATTGGGCTCTGGTAATTGCTGGGTGGCTCTGGTAATTGCTGGACCGTTTACACACACGCATCAATTAGAAAATAAGCCTCAAGACACCCGCAGAATCGCGTGGGCGTCTCCAGTTTTATTCTACATTTCAAGGGGTAATATTACATACGAGTAGCCTCACGTGCACCTTGATACCTTGATACCTTCATGCATATATGGATATACCTCCTGGTTAGATTGTAACGGTCACCTCGCGTCGCGTGGTCACTCTATAGTCTTCGCGGAAGAGAAAGTCAACGTCTAATCTCATAATTTGACCCTCGAAAACAAGTTAACAAGATTCCGGCTGTCGAACATGAATTGGAAGATTCTGCTACCGTAAACTTTCGGAAGAAATTAATTGTCTCGACGGAAAAAAACTTCTTGAGGCGTAAAAGGAAATGTAGAATATGTTAAGTATGAGGAATCTGTTTGCTTCGGTTAGGTTCAACGTTTAGTTTTGACAAAACGTTTAGTTTATTTATATACAGTCTTCTCATAGATCAGCAGGTAGCAGAAACAAATCTTAGCTACACCTAGTATTGACGTATCTCAAAATGCCCAGGGCGGATTTTGTGTTGAATCAGTCATTATAAAATCTTCTTTATTATAGTCTGCATTCATGTGAATATTATACACAAACTGCAGAGTGCAGATGTTATTTGTATCAAACATCAATTATCCATGTTAGTGTGATTTTTTGAGTTACTGAATGCACACTTTCAGCTCTAGCAATAAATAATAATACCCCCAGAGAAACTCAATTATCCGTTAACTTTACCTAAGGTCAGAAAATGGGTTCCCTTGCTGACTCTAATTAATTCTAATAGAAAATTGATGCTTTAGACATAATGGATTAGTAGGACCACACTTGAGACTTTGCTAACTTTTGATTAAACTCCATGAGATATATTCGCAAATTTATGGGGAATCGCGGAGTCATAAAAATACAATGTTTTATTCATGAAGACAATGCTCTAACGCGATTATACAATGTTCCTAAGTGAATATATTCAACAGTCTGCATCTTTATCTCGAAAAAGTTTTTAGTTATTAGAGCTATAAAGTCTGCATATTGTAGAATACAACAAATCTTTAGCAATGTTTGAAAATTTTATTTAAGTTGTTAAATAGTTGTCAAACAACATCATTCTCAAAGAAAAGTTTGTTTCAAAGAAACATTCTTCTGAGTGTACAAGACTGCTTTATCGAATTTTTGTCTCGTATTTCTATTCAAATGGCTCTGTCAAGTCAGCAAACAAAGTGCTCAATTATTCTGTACTCGGTTGTATCGATATGATCTCGGAAAAGATGATTTCCTGTTGCAATCTTCGAAGTACAAATAGGCAAGAAAAGTTAATAGAAAGCTCGACTATTTGTTGGCGTCGGACCATATATCCCAAACACTACTTAGGTGCATTTAAATGAAACTAACGGAACGAGGGCTATTAAGTACCATGAGTGGTGCCCGAGGTGATTCCACCTTGTATTTACCATTTGTGTAATGAGTGGAAGAAGAAAGGAAGGTATACCCACGTGTGTATAAATCTTGGGCGTTTTATCTGAGACCTCACGTGACAAAGGCGAGAGACATCGTGTCGTTGGAGGGATCTTTATATTAAAATTTCAGACATTAAATTCAGAATAAATCATAATTTAAATTCATCTTTAACTTCCAAGGAATTTGAATTCAGCTACGAAATTCTTGGGAATTAAAAAAACGAAGAATCCTCCGATCAAGTTTGAACAACATACTCTTGAATGCATCCATTCTAATTAAACAAACCAAAACAAAAAAATAGATAAGGAAAAGAAGGTTAGTCCCACAACGCTTTCCTTTATCTTTTGTTTTATTTTTTGTTTAAAGCACAACAACCAAGAATCAGCAAAAATCTACCAAGATGTCCGTGTTCATTCAACATCCTTGTCACACAAATCTATTGTTAAATATTAATCATACTATCATAACCATTATTGAATTTCTCTCAATCATTTTTTTAATTTATAGATACCTCTTTTTGTTTTTGAATGTAAAGCATTTTCATAAATTCTTTCTTTGTCTCATTACTTTCGTAATGTAAGACTTCATCATTGTCCCAATCAAAATCATGGTCAACACCTTCCTCTTTATTGTTGAATCCATTTTGAATGGAGTTCTTAAAATTGTATGGATTTTGAACTTTTTCAGCATAAATGCAATAGTTTAAGAATTTTTACCAGAATATGGAAGAACAAAAGTATTAAATGAATTCTTTTCCTTTTTTTTAATTTATGAAACGACTTATGGGACAAACCTAGAGCTCTGTTAACTAATTTTTTAATCACTGCAATTCTGTTTTGGATAGGATGAGTCAAAAAAATTGGAAGATTCTGCCGGAATATGTACTTTTCCTATACCAATTAGTGATAATATTATCATCCTGAAGTCAATAACTGTTTGTAATTTTCTTGAATTAATACATGGAAAGGTATCACCTTCATACCGAAAATAAAAATTTTTTAATCTTCCATTACAAATTCAGCTAATATTAGGGAAATAACAGAACCTATGGGAGTACAAAATTTGTGCTCATACAATTCTCCATTAAATTAAAAAAAGTTCGAGCTCATAATGAAATCTTTCCCTTGAAGAAACTGTTCTTGACTTATTCGAGTACGTTTTTCAATTTTACACCATCTTCTTCAAATTGCTTTTTGAAATAATTCCACAGGTATACTAGAAAACATTGCAACATCCACAAAAATCATTACATTGTCATCCGGAACTATTTTTCAGTTATAATTTTTCTAAATTCCCAACTATTTTTATATTGTTTTTATATTGAAGATTTCTTCTAAAATTTGTTTAGGAGTGTTGATAACTGGAACTAATGGTATAACAATGTCCTTTCCCAGTGGTCCTTTTTTTCTAATTGTCAAGAATTTTAAAAGTATCATTGTTTAATTTTTCCAACTGATTTCCATCTAATTTATCAAAACTTTATTTATTCGGAAGTAATTCTTCCATGTCCCTAATGTAGACTTTTTCATACAAACCATGATATTGCCCTTATCAGCATTCATGCACAGTATATCCGGGTTGTTTTGAAGAAACCTTTTAATTATCATGAATTGAAGACGTTTTTTATGTTTGTTTATTAACAAATTTGAGAAATGGGTCAGGAAAGTGCTTATGTTGTGTCAATTTATCCATAAAATCAAAGGATCGATCCGGAAGGCCCTTTTTTCTAATTAATACTTTTGTTCTTCCATTTTGGTTAAATTTCGGAAATTATTGAATTTATGTTGAAAATCAAGATACTACAGATAAATTTGACAAAAGTCATCTTATTTTTAAAATTACTTGCAAAATTTATAAGATGACTTCCTTGTTGTAGTGTGCTTGCTAGACCCAAAAAGGAATGTGTTCATCATGATTTTGTTTAGGACAATGTTGAAATTTTACATTGCGAAAGTAATAAAAGTGAGGGATACATTATGGAAATGTTTTATATTGAAAAAACAAAAAGATTTATCTATAAATTTAAAAACTGATTTAGAGAACTCAAGAAATGATTAGGATACTATGGCTGAGATTTGCAAAGTTGCAAAGCACGTTAGAAGTTCTTATAACGTGTGCATTTGGGGAAATGGGAAAATCTCGGTTTTTGAAAAAATTGAAAGAAACAATTACTTGATATTAACTTTTTGTAAACTGAAGTTTAGTCACTTCTTGAGGAATCTTCAAGGAATAACTTCCACGCAATAACTTTTATTTTGACCCCAAAAAACACCCTTGTACTGAAACGACCTAACGTCTTCATAGATTACAAAGCTCTTGCTTCTACCTCTTGTTCCAATTTTGTTGATTTAATTTAAATGGGGACATTTGTGTGTTATTCAAATTTGATCTTGGATTCTTGCTTTTTGCAATCTTCAAGAATTTTGTTGTCGATCTGCTCATTGTTCATCCTGCCAATTAGGAAAGGATTCAACGGAGAAAGTGCTTTCCACTACATCGATTGACACCTGACAAAGTATGTCGATGAGATCCTCAGTCCCTATCCTGTCCTTTTCATCAACTTCACTAGTTATGCTAATTTTGCTCGTCGTTGACGACTAGCTTCGTCAATCGTTTGGAGAGCTCGCACATCACTTTTTCAGAGAACCTTGAAAGATGAGACTTGTGTGAGCGAATGGCTTGAATCATTTTCATTAGCAATGATGAAGACATGCGCTCGAGAGAAAGTTCGCTGAATCTTAATTCATGTAGGATGTCAACTTTGGCGTCTCCAATGAATTAATTGACGGGTTTATGACTCCTCATTTATCTAAGATTTATTTCAATGATTGAGAACTTAACTATTTTAGGCATTTTGACGATTACCTTGGTATGGGAAGATTTATGTTTCTCCAAATTTACCTGAGGTTTCAAGCAACCGGTGAAATGACTCGACGATTTGAAGGAAGGTTAGCTAAAAAGCCTAAAAAATTCTAAGAGGGTACCTAAGGTACAAGATTAGCAGAATTTTAAAGTGTTTTTGGAAATGGATATTTGTTGCATAGTCGAACGCACTTTGTCTATGGCCGGATTAAATTCCCGGTCATTTGTCGGTATTTTCCGGTTAATTCTTCATTTTCCTTGTATGGTAATTATACTTATTTTTGAAATTTCCATGTCCGAACTCACAATTTTCATTCTTTTGGAAAATTCCCTGTCCCGTGTCAGAATTATAATTCTTCTCGAATCCAAATTCCTGGCCTTTTCCCAGTTTTCCCGGTTTTCTGGTCAGGTAGAAATCCTGAAAATTCCATTATTATTGACTGAAAGTGAATTCTTTTTGGTTGAAAAGTCTACTATTATAATTTTTTTTTGGTTAAAAATTGTACAATTTAATTGAAAATGTAATTATTTTTGCAAAAATTCAACCTTCTTCGATGAAAATTTAACTATCTTGTAGAACATTTGTCCTTTTAGCTTGAAAATTCAATAATTGTATTCAAAATTTTTTTCTTTCTTGACTGACTGATAAATCTTTCTTGGTTGAAAATTCAAGTCTTATTTCGAAAATTCGTCTTTTTTCATTCAATTTAACTTTTTTTGGTTTAAGATGAAAATATTTTTTGACCGAATTACCAACTATTACATTTTTTGGTCAGATATAATCTTTTTTTGTTTAAATTCTTACTATTTGGTGAAAAATTAATTTGTCGCAGAAAATTGAACAATTTTTTCAAATTCACCCTTTTTCGATAAAAATTCAACTGTCTTGTAGAACATTTGTCCTTTTAGCTTGAATATTCAATAATTTTATTCAAATTTCGATTTTCTCAACTGATAAATATTTCTTGATTGAAAATTCAAGTCTTATTTCAAAAATTCGTCTTTTTTGGTTAAATTCAACTTTTTTTAAATTTTTTGACCGAATTACCAACTATTACATTTTTTGGTCAAGAATTCATCTTTTTTTGTTTAAATTGTTACTATTTGGTGAAAAAATAATTTTTTGCAGAAAATTCAACAATTTTTTCAAATTCAACCTTTTTCGATAAAAATTCAACTGTTTTGTAAAAAATTTGTCTTCTTAGCTTGAAAATTAAAGAATTTGTTGAAATTTGTTTTCTTTCTTGACTGATAAACCTTTCTTGTTTGAAATGCAAGTCTTATTTTGAAAATTCGTCTTTTTTTGGTTAACTTCAACTTTTTTTGGTTTAAGATGAAATATTTTTTGACTGAATTATCAACTTTTACATTTTTTGCTTAAGAATTCATCTTTTTTTGTTTAAAATATTACTATTTGGTAACAAATTAATTTTTTGCGGATAATTCAACAGTTTTTTGAAAAGTTCAAAATTTTTTATGGAAGTTCCACAATTTTGTTAAAAATATCACGGTTTTTTAAAAATTCATATATTCCGGGTTGAAGATTCAACTGCTTTTTTGAAAATTAGTCTTTTTGGCTTGAAAATACAATAATTTGATTTAATTTTTTTTTCCTAATTGAAGATTCAGCTCTTTTGAAAATTTCATCTTTTTAAGTTGAATTCGATTTTTTTTGGTTTAAAATAAAAATCCTCTTTTTTTCGTTGAGAATGAGTCTTTTTTGTTTAAAAATGTTATTATTTGGATCAAAACATTAATTTTTGGTGGAAAAAAATTCAACAATTTTGTGAGAAGTTGAAAATTTTGGATGGAAGTTCCACAATTTTGTTAAAAATATCACTCTTTTTTAAAAATTCATATTTCCGGGTTGAAGATTCAACTGCTTTTTTAAAAATTTGTCTTTTTGGCTTGAAAATACAATAATTTGATTTAACTTTTTTTTTTCTTAATTGAAGATTCAGCTCTTTTGAAAATTCGTCTTTTTATGTTGAATTCGACTTTTTTTGGTTTAAAATAAAAATCCTCTTTAGCTGAAATACCTGCTATTACATTTTTTCGTTGAGAATGAATCTTTTTTGTTTTAAAATGTTATTAGTTGGATTAAAACATTAATTTTTCGTGGAAAAAAATTCAACAATTTTGTGAAAAGTTGAACATTTTTGAAGGAAATTTCACAATTTTGTTGAAAAGTCTTCCTGTTTGATGAAAAATTTAAATATTTGGTAGAAATATCACTCTTTTCTTAAAAATTCATATTTTCGAGTTGAAAATTAAACTGTTTCGTATAAAATTCGTGATTTTGCCTTGAAAACTCAATAATGTGGTAAAAAATTAAATTATTTGGTTGGAAATTAACTTTTTGGTAGAAAATTAATATTTTTGGGTTGTAAATTAAATTGTTTTGTTGAAAATCCTTTTTTTCCTTGGAAACTCAATAATTTGGTAAAATATTCAATTATTTGGTTGAAAATTAACTTTCGTTTAAACATTCATATTTTTGGGTTGAAAATTTAACTGTTTTGATGAAAATCATTTTTTTTTGTGTTGAAAGCTGAATAATTTGGTAAATAATTCACTTATTTTGTTTACAATTAACTTTCGTGCGGAATATTCATTTTTTTGAATTGAAAATTCAACTTTTTCATAGAAAATTCCTGTTTTTACTTTGAGAGCTCAATGATTCGGCTGAAAATTAAATTATTTGGCTGAAAATTAATTTTTGTGTTGCAAATTCGACTGCTTTGTTGAAAATTTGTCTTTTTAGGTTAAAAGTAGATCTCATTTGGTAGACATTTAATCTTTTTTCCTTAAAAATGAAACTGGTTACTCGAAAACTAATTTTTTTTTGGTTGAGGATTCAACTACTTTGTTGAATTTTTTTTTTATTATTTTTTGTAACTGAAAATTAGACTGAATCATTTTTGATAAAAAATTTATGTTTTTTAAGTGAAGATTCACCTATTTTGTTGAAAATTCGTATTTTTTGGTAGAAAATTAATCTTTAAATTTTATTAAAAGCGTCGCAAATTGAATTCAGTATAGCATCCACATAAATTTGATTTAATAGAAATAATTCCACTATTTTTGGCTTTCATTTATATCCAGGGGGGGGGGGGCATACAAAAGGTTTATGGACCGAAATTGGAAATATTTTACGCCCTGAATAATAATTTTCATTTTCAAATGGAGACTATAATATTTAAATTCATTAACTGGTTTTCTTGTAAAGTAATTTTGTAATTTCGTACAATGATTCGCTGCTGGGCAACTTAAATAGTAATTAGAGGCGTTGCGTATGTAATCAAGAGTCATCAAAAAGTCCGCGAGGCATCATCCTTCTCGTCAGATTATTCTCTTTTGTTATTAAATCGCCAATCGATCCTAGCTTCAACGAGAAGGCTTTCCTCAGTAAATAATTGCATCTGCCATAGTGCTAATTACACCAATTATATAGTCATTTACTACGTACTTTATATTGTACTTATTCATTAAAAGTTCTTAGGACTAGTTTAAGAAACAGTTAGTACATATTACAGATAATAGTATGTGACAGCAAATGATTTGAGGATTAAAATTAGCAACAAAAAAGTCATTATCAATATTAGATCCCTGAAAATTCCTACAGAAATAACAGTGTAGGTTATCCACTATAATTATGTTTCTTACGTTGTAAGAACAATTCTTTTAAATAACCTAATCCACTTTGTTAGTAAAGAATCTTATTATCTTCTGTTGACACTAAGTTATAAAAATTATAATAGCAATTGGAATTGAGTGAGCTGATTCAATGAACAATGAACATATTAAATAGGTCAGGGTCATCTTATTTTACGTTCAGTCTACAACTTCTCATTCATGTCTTCGTTATCGATCTTATCGAGAATAAACACGGAAATGCTGCTTAGTACTAGATATTGGGTCAAGGAAGGGAAATTTTGAATCCATTTCTTTCTTTCTTCATTCACTTCATCTTCAGATTTCAACTTATAATTTCAAATTCTCAGTGCTGAATTTAATGATCAAGGATGTTTCGAATCATGTTAATTTTTGTTAAAGTATGAATTTCCAAAATTAGAACTGAATTAGAAGTATGTTTACAACAAAATAAAATCATTGATCTTTTAAAACATCAGATTTTCCTTAATCGAAGATTTTTGAACAATGATAAAAAACATGAGGAAAAACTTTCTATTTTGATTGATCAACAAGCTAATGTTCAAGAGCAAAATTTGAATTTACACAAGATTTTTCAAGAAGATAGGGATCCTGGGTTTGAAAATTTGGCAGGTATTCCAATTCCTGATTCGGTTACAGATATTCTCAGATTAGGTAAAGGTTTCAGTAACCATGTGATAAAAAGTAAGTCGAAACAAATGATGGAAATAGTCAAAGATGTTCAATCAAGTATAGACAACATTTCAATATTAGATCAGCAAATTCCGAAACAAGGTTTTACATTTGTCAAAGAGCTTTGTTGATAAGAATTGTTTGCACATTGGTAGTATTGATTGTAAAATTTCGGAAGGTTTCATGATAACGAAAGGTTTTCCTAAAAACGATACTGATATAATTTGCATCGATGCTGAATTGCTGATACAGGCAATATTACAGTTTGTATGCAGAAATCATACATATCACCTCGATACCTGACAACTGAATGTCGGTCAAAAGACAAATCTGTTATAAACAAACAACAAATGAGAGAAAGTCAAGACCCATGAAAACTTATTGCTAAATGTAATTAATCATACTAGAATAACTTTTGTTTAATTTATCCAAATCAGTTTTCAAATTGATAGACAACTTATATTGTTTTTTTAATATAAAGCATTTCCATGAATTCTCTCTTTCTCTCATTACATTCACTGTGTAAAATGTCAACATTATCCCAGTCAAACTCATGGTCAACATCAACAAACCCTCTCGTATGTCTAGCAAGAACACTCTTATAACAATGTCCCAAACGAACATCACTTTTGTGTTCCTCCACCCTAGTATTAAGAAGTCTGCCAGTCTGTCCCACATAAGTCATCTTACAGATCTTGCAAGTGATCTTGTAAACAACACCACCTTTTTCAAATTTATCCAAAGGATCTTTAAAGAACTATATTCTCTCAATTCTTTCTGATTATCTGTCTATAAAATGTTACTTTGTTTGTTTTTGATTTGTTGAATTCTAATTGTGATATGTTGCTCAATCAACTTTTGTGGGTAATGATAAAGAAAAATGATATTCCTAACAATATTCAAATTCTCTTTGTGAAATGAAATGTGAGACAAACCTAGAGCTCTGTCAACTCAGTTTTTGATTACTGCAATTTTGTTTTGAAAAGGATGAGCCGAAAAGAAATTTAAAATTCTACCTGAATATGTACTTTTCCTATACCAATTGGTAATAATATTACCATCTTAATTACTTCTACGTCCAAAAAACTGATTATATTATTGTTCTCTATTTCATGGGTGAACTGAAGTTCTGAATGAAAACTATTAAAAGCATCAAAAACTGCCTGTAACTTTGCTAGAGGAACACATAATAAGGTGTCATCAACATACCGAAAGTAAAAGGGCAAAACAAAATTCAGCTTCTTGAAAGCAAAGACCTCCAAATCTTCCATAACTATTTCTGCTATAATCGGAGAAATGACTGAACCTATGGGAGTACCGAATTTTTGCCTATAAAAAGATCCATTGAATTTGAAATAAGTTGAGTTCATAATGAAAACTATCCCTTCAATAAAATCTTTCTCACCTAATCGAGAACGTGTTTTTATATTATCCCATCTATTGGAAACATTGCAACAACATCCAAAGAAATCATTACATGGTCATCAGGAACAGTTTTTTGAATAATAATTTTTTGGGATTCCCAGCTATTTTTCATATTGTATTTGGAAGTTGTAATTGAGCCTTTAAGTATCAAATTAAAGTTTTGTTCTAAAAATTTCGTGGGAGTGTTAATAGTTGAAATAACCAATCTCAAAGAATAGCCATCTTTATGAATCTTTCTCAAACCATAACATCTTGCAAGAACTGTGTCTTCGGTATTTATATCAGTCCATCTTATATCCTTTCCCAAAAGTCCTTTCTTTCTCCAATTGTCTAGAATCTTGAAAGTGTCTCTTCTTAAATGTTTCAACGGATTTTCACTCAATAATTCAAAGTTATCACGATTGGAAAGTAAATCCTCCATATCCCTAATATAATCTGATTTCTTCATACAAACAGTAATATTGCCTTTATCAGCATTCATGCAAATTATATCAGGGTTGGTTTTAAGGAAATCTTTTGTTATCCTGAAACCTTCAGAAATTTTACGATCAATACTACTGATGTGCAAACAATTTTTATCAACAGAGCTATTTGACAAGTGTAAAACCTTGTTTCGGAAATCCTGTTGATCTAATATTGGAATTTTGTGTATACTTGTTTCAACATCTTTGACTATTTCCATCATTTGCTTCGATTTACTTTTAATCACATGGTTACTAAAACCTTGACCTAATCTGACAATATCTGTAACTGAATCAGGAATTTGAATATTTGCCAAATTTACAAACCAAGGATCCTTATCTTCTTTTTCAAAAATCTTGTTTAAATTTAAATTTTGCTCTGGAATATTGATCACTCAAAATAGAAAGTTTGTTCTCATGTTTTTTATCATCGTTTAAAAATCTTCGATTACGGAAAATCTTATGTTCTAAAAGACCAATGATTTTATCTTGTGGCAAACATACTTCTAATTCACTTTTGATTCTGGAAATTTTTACTTTTAAAAAACTAACATGATTTGAAACATCCTTGATCAGTAAATTCAGCATTGAGAGTTTGAAATGCTTCAAATTATGTTTAAATTGTCTATTGCAAAAATTACTGTGAAAAGCAAAATCTCGAAATTTGTTATCCAAGAAAAATATTTTTTTAGATAAAACATCATTTCTTCGACATTCAATCAGAAACCTTTTCTGAAGGATACTGCCTCTTAATTTTTGGTTGATATTACACCATAATTTAGGTTTGTCCAACGTTTCATTTCACAAAAAGAATTTGAATATTGTTAGGAATATCCTTTTTCTTAATCATTACCTACAAAAGTTAATTGAGCAACATATCACAATTAGAATTCAACAAATCAAAAACAAACAAAGTAACATTTTATCTACAGATAATCAGAAGAAATTGAGAGAATATAGTTCTTTTAATACTATTGTTTTTCCGTTTTTTGTTCAAATTTCGAAAACTATTGAATTTATGTTGAAAAAAATTTAATATTCATACTATTTTCCGTATACCATTTGAAATGGATTCAATAATATCTTTTTGTAAAGATCCTGTACATAAATTTGAAAAAGGTGGTGTTTACAAGATCACTTGCAAGATCTGTAAGATGACTTGCGTGGGATAGACTGGCAGATTTCTTAATATTAGGATGGAGGAACACAAAAGTGATTTTCGTTTGGGACGTTCTTATAAGAGTTTTCTTACTAAACATACAAAAGGGTTTGTTGATGTTGACCATGAGTTTGACTGGGATAATATTGAAATTTTATATAGTGAAAGTAATGACAAAAAGAGAGAATTCATGGAAATGCTTTATATTAAAAAACAAAATAAGTTGTCTATTAAGAAAATTGATTTGGATAAATCAAACAAAAGTTATTCTAGTATGATAAATTATATTTAGCAATAGGATTTCATGAATCTTGACTTTCTCTTATTTCTGATGTGTTTATTACGGATTTGCCTTTTGATCCACTCTTAGATCCCACCTGCTCTAATTTTTCTTACCTTGATAAGGAGGTGCTGTATGAGCACCGAAACGTTAGTCAATATTATGAATGCTTTCATATTGTGATTTGATAATAATAAAAATAAAAAAGACGAAAGGAATAAGAAAGAGAAGGAAGGGGATTTGGTTGGTTGCCTTCTCATTTTTCTTTCCTCTTTTTTATTTTTGTCCAAAGAAACAAATTTTTTTCTTAGGAATTGCAATAAGAGCCTTTTGTGGTGGTTGTCCTTTGATCGTTGGATTCTTGTGTTATTTTCAGGAATGCTACACATTAAAATAAGAAAATCCAATCCAAACATTAGTTATAATAAAACTCATTATTATTCAATTTGTTTGGACCTTGACGAAGAATGTTTTCTTCTCAAGGTACCGTTCGGATTCTTATAGGTATATGTCAAATAGGCTTATATCAAGTGTGATGGACGCACAATTTATTACCTTAGAATTGCGCCTGTCATGTGTGTTTCATGAAATAACAAGAATAGTCTATATTCTACTGTGAGGAATGAGGATTGCGAAATAAAAATAAAGATGATCTGCTAGTCAGTAACGACTTCCCGAAAAGGAAATTGATTATCACCGAAAGTTAACACTGGCAAACAGTACTTCCTTTGTACTTATATAGCTATATGTTGCGTAGTCCGACTCACGGGCTACGTGACTTTATTTAATAAATAACTAAAATTATTAATTCGACTAATTGTTAGTCAGAAAAGAAAAAGTGTTACATTTTTTTATGGATTTTACAGAAAATCTTAAATGATTTGAGAAAGTTGTATATGACTAACAGAAGTTTCCTTATTACAGCGAGAAAATTCCCGTAAATTCAATATGAATGACACAATTTTTTCCACTTACAATTCTTTAAAATTGACAGATTATTTTTTTCGTTGACAAAATATGACTCTCCGCGTGTGTAATATGACACCGTACTTTTAATATTTTGCAAAATTTAAAAAACATCAAAAATAGATTTTCAAGGATTTCCTGGATAAACTATTCATCAAGGTAGAATTAAATTGGACTAGTTGAATTTGATTCAAATTTTCTATAAGATTCCATTTGACCACGTTTTCTGGACCAATTTTTCTCACATAAATTTATTAACTTTTTTTTTTATATCCAAATTTCATTTTTAATGTTCAAGAGTAAGAAAAATGTTCTGTTAAACATTTGAGCTTCTCTTTACACATTGATTCTATAATATGACAAATTTCACTTCAAAAGTTAACAATTTAGAGGCTTTTCATATTTTTCAAGATGAACACCTCATAGATGAAAGCCTCATAGAAGATAAGAACCTCATAGAAGATGAGAACCTCATAGAAGATGAGAACCTCATAGAAGATGAGAACCTCATAGAAAATAAGAACCTCATAGAAGATGAGAACCTCATAGAAAGAAAAACAGAAAAATCTGGAATTTACAGGCTGTTTAAATCAGTTCTTGATCAAATCATACTGTAAATTTGACTTTTGTCCGAGGATTTTTCTTCTAATATAAAAATTTGATTAAATTTTCTAGACTTTTTTCAAAATTTAACTTTTTTTTTAACGTTTTTTAAAATTATTTTTCTTATCTGAAAATTTAATTACTTCCTGTTTGGTTGAACCTTCTTCAGTTGAAAATTCAACTATTTGTTTAAAAATTTCTCTATTTTGTTGAAACGTTCTCTTTTGTGGTAGAAAATTAATCTTCTTGGTGACTAATTCAACTTTCTAGTTGAAAATTCATATATTACGTTAAAAATTATTCTTTTTTGGTAGAAAATTAGTCTTTTTTGGTCAAAATTCATTTCTTTGGCTTGAAAATTAGTTTTTTGTGATGGAAAATTAATTTTTTAAACTGAAAATTAAACTATTTTATGTTTTGTTGAACCTTTGGTTGAACCTTCTTCAGTCGAAAATTCAACTATTTGGTTAAAAATTTCTGTATTTTGTTGAAACTTTCTCTCTTGTGGTAGAAAATTAATCTTCTTATTGACTAATTCACCTCTTTTTTAAAAATTCATGTATTTTGTTAAAAATTATGATTTTTTGGTGGAAAATTAATATTTGTGGTTAAAAATTAATTTCTTTGGTTAAAAACTAATTTTTTCTCAAACTTAATTTTTTTAACTAAAAATTTAACTAAATTTTCTGTCCAAATTTTTTTATAGACTTTTTTTTATATCTTTTTAGTAGGAAAATCATTTTTTATATTGAAAATTTAACTATTTCGTTGAAAATTTATTTTATTCGCTTAAAAACTTATTTTTCTAAGTGAAAATTAGACTATTCTATTTTTTGTTGAAAATTTATCTTTTTTAGTTGAAAATTTGTCGTTTTTTGGTAGAAAATCAACCTTTTTGGTTGAACATTCAACTATGGTTAAAAATTCAATTAAAAATTAAAATATAAGGTTGAAAATTCATGTATTTTGTTAAAAATTATTCTTTTTTTATAGAGAATTAATCTTTTTGGTTAAAAATTCAACAATGGTTAAAAATTCGATTAAAAATTAAAATATAACGTTGAAAATTCATGTATTTTGTTAAAAATTATTTTTTTTGTGTGGAAAATTGATATTTTTGGTTGAAACTTCATTTCTTTGGTTGAAAAATAATTTTATTTGAAAAGAAAACTCAATTTTTTCAACTAGAACTTTAACTGAATTTTTTATTCAAATTTTTTTATAGACTTATTTCTATATATTTTCAGTAGAAAATTCATTTTTTTGGTTGAAAATTTAATTATTTCGTTGAAAATTTATTTTTCTAAGTGAAAATTAGACTATTCTATTTTTTGTTGAAAATTGATCTTTTTTAGTTGAAAATTTGCCTTTTTTGGTAGAAAATTAACCTTTTTGTTTGAACATTCAACAATTAGGTTGAAAATTCCATTAAAAATTGAAATATAAGGTTAAAAATTCATGTATTTTGTTAAAAATTATTCTTTTTTGATAGAAAATTAATCTTTTCGGTTGAAATTTCATTTATTTGGTTAAAAATTAGTTTTTTTTTTTGTTGAAAATTGATTTTTTAACTTAAAATTTAACTATTCCATTTGTCGTCGAAATTTTTTCTTTTGATAGATATTTAATCTTTTTGGTTGAAAATTTAACTACTTCGTCAAAAATTTATTTTATGTGGTTAAGAACTTATTTCTCTAACTTAAAATTAAATCATACCATTTTTTGCTGAAAAGTCTTCTTTTTTAGTCGAAATTTTAATTATTTTTGTAGAAAATGCATATTTTTGTGTTGAAAATTCAACTTTCTTTTTCAAAAATTCGTCTATTCAGCTATTTGGTTGAGAATTAATTTTTTTGATAAAAATTTCACTGTTCGGTAAAAAATTCATCTTTTTGGTTAAAATATTTTTTTTGTGAAATGATACCCATGATTTTTGGTTTTCTTGCACACTTCTTGGATGAAAATTTTATTATTTTAATGAAAGCTTAATTATTTTGTTGAAAATTAAAAAATTTGGTCGAAAATGAACTTCATTTTTGAACATTCATAATTTCTTGTTGAAAATTCAACTGATTTTTAAAAAATTCATTTGTTCGGCTTAAAAATTCAACAATTTGGTTGAAAAGTTTTTTCGTTCTTGATTCAAACATTTGTTTAAATAAAAAAATGTAACTGTTTCGTTGCAAAATCCTGCCTTTTGGTTAAAATCAATTGTTTTTAATTTAGTATGAAAACATTTGTTGGTTGAAATATTAACTATTATGTTTCTAGTTGAAAATCGATTGTTTTTTGTCGTAAAACTGATCTTTTTAGTAAAAAATAAAAAATTCATATATTGAAGGAAAATTCAACTGTTTGGTAGACAATTTTTCTTTTTGGCCTGAAAATTCAACAATGTGGTTGCAGTTTTCTTTTTTATTGACTAAGAAATCTTTTTGGGTGAAAATGCAACTGCTTGTTAGAAAAATATTCTATTTGGTTGAAGGAATAAGTATTTTGTTGAAAATTCGTCTTTTTGTTTTGTAAATTCTTCTCTTCTCGTAAAAATTTATTCTTCTATTGTTAAATAGTTTGGATGAAAATTTATCTGTTTTGCTGGAGGATTCAACTGTTTCATTGAAACCTAAAATGTTTTGTAAAAAATTCTCGTGTTTTGGTTAAAAGGGCAACAATTTGGTTGAAAATATCTCTGTTTTGGTTTAGGATTCAACTATTTTATTGACAATGCGACTTTTTCCTATGAATTCATCTGTTTTTTATTTAAAAATTCTATTTTTTTGTATCAAGGTTTAACATTTTAGTTAAAAATTCACCTCTCTGGTGGAAAATATAACTATTTTCTTAACAATTGATCTCATTTCGCAGCAAGTCATCTTCTTGGTTGAAAATTCATATTTTTGGTCGAAAACTTATATATTTGATGAAAAGTTAACCTATTTTGTTGAAAATGTAATATTTCTACTTGAAATGTCGACATTTGTAGTCCGAAATTCAAAAAAATTTTGTTCTGCTATACCATTCGATCACCAACATGTATTTCTGTAACGTCACGAAGGTCGGAAATGGAAGGTAAACTAAACAAAAGTGTAGGAACTGCTTGACTTAAGCAGGTACTTCTATGCTCGAGTAGAAGACCAATGCCAGCCACCCACGTGGGTTAACAATCCAAACAAGTTTTTTATGCCCAAATTTTTTTAAACCAACGCCAGCTATTTTCATACCACAATCTGAATCTCTCTACCTCTAGGGTATTTCAATTTAGAGAAGGAAATGATTAGCAATCGCAAAAAAAAACCATCACGTTGAGTTTTTTTTATTGTCACAAGTCTTTTTTCTTTGCACTAAACAAAGTTTTGTTTCTTATGTGCAAAATATTATATCGACATGTCCAAATGAATAGGTTCCATCTTGTAGAAACTAAATGAAAAGGTGCTAACTCGTGAAAACAATAGGAAAAGGTGTTATCCATGTGTATCCATGAGTTAGCATCTTTTCATTTGGTTTATTCGAGATGGAACCTTTTCATTTGGACACGTCGGAATGTTGATTAAAAACTGAAATCGAAGTGAAATTATGTTTTGTCTCAAGTTAATGAAATATGATAGTGATAGAGTATAATAATGAGTGTGATAAGTTTAAAGGATGTCTTACAATATCATGTGCAAATGTTTTTATGAGTGGCTTTTACCTCAGTTTATGCTGATCATTGATCAACACCTTCAAGTAAAAATACTAACCTTTGTGCATTTCAGTTTGACACTTTATATTCACAATAAATATATGCTTAAATATTAAATAACATAATGCAGCATCCAGATCCGTTTCCGATTAACCTAAATAAAAAAACAACACATCTCTATTAAACAACAGTGTGAAAAACAGATATTAATCAAGGCAAACGAAAACTCAATATCTGGGAGTTCAACTCTGAAAAATATTTAAGAGATTACAACCTAATATCAGAAATATTCAAGATATTATGGCACATCTTAGAAATCTGTACCATAGTAGTACATCCAGATAATCAGTTGTCTGCTTTACAAAAACCTACAAAGCAATTTTGTAAATCTAACCGTCCAATTATGTTTGACCAACAAAAAGACACAACAAAAGATTTGTCTTGGCCCAACAAAACAGTTTTGTTGCAAGAAGAACAACAACGTTATTTCTTTGATGCAACCAAAGTTTGTTTGTCAAGCAAAACAGTTTTTCTTATTGTAACTAAAACAATTATCTACCTATTTTATAAATACGAGATGAAGAAAAAATGTGAAAGACTCTAATGAAAGCACCATTTGTTCAAAAAAAAAGCATCAGGATTCAAGTAATTATATGTATAGTTACGTGTCGCTTGCTTCAAGAATTTCAAACGTTATCGGATTCAATCTAATTTAATCTGCGAGTCTTGTTCTTTGCACTCTGCTACAGTGTTTACTATCTTTTCTTTTTATCAGATAACATTCGAAAATAAAAGCGAATTCGCTCATAAATTCAAGAGATGGCGTGACGATAAGTTCAACATTATTTAAGCTGTCTTCAATGGCCTTACGGAAAACATACGCGCCCAAACTCACCTGGCTGAGTTTCACTTACCGCATAAGCACTGGAATTGTCCAGCATTGTTTTATTTGCGAAAGGATCAAGTGACACGCTGTGCGAAGCACGTTTGGGGACCAACATTAAAACTCGAGCCATAATAATACGCATAATAGTACCATACCTACACCTTGCTTCTTGAGCTTATAAGTATGCGAACAACAGCCGCTGCGATAAGGCTCATGGAAATTATGCTGGATTTTATGACCACCGATAACATTCTAAAAGATGATGCATATATAAGAATTGGAAAACAACATATTTTCACTAATACACAAAAAACAATTTGAAGCAACTATCTTCATGGTGTTTTTTTGCAAAAAATTTGTAATGGATCTTATCATTCATATCGGAGAATCGGAGTTGGTAAATCTAGAGATTTTGTGTAATGCACTGGTATTTGAGGCCTAAGCCAATAAGATGCATGTGTTCCTAAAATAAAATTCTTTTAGGTACCTAAATTAAACTCGGATTTTTTTCTCAAGTTTAAATTTTGAGAACAAAGACGAAGGAAACGATCTCCTACATACTTTTATTCCTTCGGTTGTTACTAATGCTGTATGCTTCATCAAATTAATAGTTTAACAAATGCCAACAAAACAAAAACGGTCAAATGAGCCAATGGTTAATCGAATAAATTCAGCTTGAAAACAGATAAAATAAATAAGCGATCAAAACCAATTATCGATAAAAGAATTAGTCACCTAAAGTTCGAAAAAGATTTCATATTTTATGATCGTGAACACCATCTCTTCCGCACTTTAAGTAATTATTTCTTTAACCAGTCACTTGTTTTTGGTCATCTTAACCGTTTTAGTTAAACTTTTGTGATTAACCATTGGCTAATTCAGCCGTTTTTGTTTGTTTATCATTTGTTTCATACCTAATTGTTTAAAGCACACCACTGGTTATTACTTATCACTTTCCGTAACTTATAATACTAATTTTTATATTAGATACAATTTTTTTTCAATGTCCAAATGAGGAATTTTAATTCTAAAAATTTATTTCCGAAAGAGAAAATTTAAATTATAAATGATTCTTTAATAATAAAGGCAATATTCTGTTTGAAAGTTCGGACGAAATGTTTTATAAATGACAAAATGATTTTATGTATAACTCCATGACCATATTAAATGAGGTTATATTTATAAATATAAAAATGATTAGCACCATAAATTTAGTAAATAAAAATTTATAAATGAGTAATTTTTTTTCATGATAAAGTTTATTTCTGAATGGTTCTAAACATTAGAAAAAGCAAATTTAAATTGTACATTTTCCTTTAATATTGGCAAATAATTCTATTCTTAACTTTTGTTACCGTTTTATAATTTGTAAACTTTTTCACTCCTTAAAGAAGATGAAAGAATGAAATTATGGGCAAAAAATTAAGATATTTTAATTTATCATTCAAGTTTTATTTTAAAATATTCATTTTAGGCTTGTAGGATTTCCAAATATGTCGAAAAAGAATTTTAAGAATTTCAAGACGACTTTTTTAATTCTGACAGGATTACAAAAATATTAGGAAACCTGTGAATTATTTTAAAAGATGTTTTGAGGTTTTAGAAGTTGTGGGAAGATTCAAAATTAATTAAAAAATTTAAAAAAATTTAAAAAAATGTTCAACCAAATATAATTTTTAACCAAAATATGTCGGAAAAGAATACTGAAGATTTCAAGACGACTTTTTTTAATTCTGAAAAGATTTAAAAAAATATTAGGAAATCTGTGAATTATTTCAAAAGATGTTTTGAGGTTTTAGAAGTTGTGAAAAGATGAAAAATTAATTTAAAAATTTGAAAGGATTTTTAAAAAATTTAAACCAAATGTACATTTTTTAAGATTTTGAAATAAAATGTTGATGTTTTTTCAAGGATTTCGAAAAGTTTTTACAAGATAAAATTTTTTACCTAAGATTTCAGGGAAACTTTAAATTTATTTTTTATTTTAGAATTTCATTTTTTTTAAATATTCAAAAATATTTTAAAGAATTTCAAATGATATTTAGAAGTTTTGAAAAGATACAAAAATAATTTCAAACGTAAAAAGATTTCGACAAACTTGAAACAAAATATAGATTTTTGAAGATTTTGGAAAAAAATTCAGAAGCTTTTTAAGAATTATGAATGGTTTCAAAAGAGAACAACAATTTTTTTTAAATATTTCTCGGAAAATTTCAAATGGTTTATTATTTTACCAAATTTATTTTAAGCGAGTGTTTAAAAAGGTTTCAAAACATTCCAAAAGATTTCCAAAATTTTGGAAAAAGAATCCGAAAGATTTTAGGTCAATTTTCTTAATTTTGTACAATTTTTTGAGAATTTTAGGAAAAATTCGAACCATTTTAAAAGATATTTAAAAGTTTAAGAAAAAATTTAAAAATAATTTGATATTTGAAAAGATTTCGAAAAAGTAAAAAAAACATTTTCGTCGAAATATGTTACAAAAAACGACAAAGTAGATACTTTGTTAATTTTTTTTTCAAAAATATAAAAATTCAAATTTTGATTGCACAAAAAATAATCAAAAATTTCATTTTCCGTTCAAGAAATATAGAAATGAAGTTTTTGAAAAACGAGACAAGATGCGGAAAAAATAAATAGACAAAAAATTTTCACCAAAAAAAGAGCCACATACTTGTGATGAATCATTTTTTGAGAGAATGCGTAGTTTTTGTCTTAATCCTCAAAAATGACATTGCAAATAAAAAATTAAATTTTTGGACAAACGACACAAGCTATGAAAAAAATTAAACAAAAGTTAATCAATTAAAAAAGAGCTACAAAATTGTTATGAATTATATTTTGTTAGGATGTGTGGTTTTTCTTTTATTCGTAAAAAACTATATCAAAAATAAAAAACAATTAAATTTTTGGACAAACGACATAAGCTATGAAAAAAATGTATAAAAAAAAGTTGCTCTTCCAAAAAAGCGTGAAAACTTATCCAAATTTGTCATCAATAATTTTTCGATAGGACGCGTAGTTTTTGTTTTAGTCGTAAAAAATAATATTCAAAATAAAAAATTATTAATTTTTTTGAAAAATGACATGAGGTACGAAAAAAATTAATGGACAAAAGTTGTTCACCCAAGAAGAATCTACAAATTTTGTACTAATAATTTTTGGATAGGACCAGTAGATTTTCTTTTAATCGCAAAAAAGCTGAAAGAGCTTTAACAAAAGAGAATTCACAATCGCCAAATTCCAGTTTTTTTACACACATAAAAAATTTAAAAAGTTGGATTTCTTCAGTCGACTTGCCCAATGGTGACAAATTCTTCAAAACTTTTTGTTTATTTTAATTTGTTCGTGATGCCACAAAGAAAATTTTTAGTGTTATTATAAATTAATTTAATAATCTTGAGTTTTTTTCGGCCCACTTTACCAGACATATTGCTTCCTATATTCAACGAATCAAAATTCTTTATGGTATTGTATAATAATAATAAAGAAAAAAAAATAATAATAAATAATTTTTTTTGCAACCAAATTTTTCTAATTTTAAAATTTGTTTAAAAATTGAAAAAAAAAATTTATTTCCAAAAATTGTATTAATATAATTTATTTATGTTATTATAAATAATTTACTACCCGGATTTGTCAGTTTTTTTTTCTTTTTTTTTTAGTATTACGCAATCATCGTAGAACTACACTTGAATTTGAAATTAAATTCAATAAAGAGACAAGTTGAACATTTCGACATAATTCACACGACTCAGTAAACGGCGTCCTCGACCCATGAAAATTTCTTTGGCCTAACGACTACATACATCACGGATTATACGACGTGTGTTTTTCTCAGGGCCCAATAGTCCCGTTCAAAGATTCAAGACTCCACCCAAAAAAAGGTTCTGTAATTCATAAAAAATTTCTTCGAATTAAAGAAAAATATTCATTGGCTCTCAGTCAAAGAAAAGTTTCTTCATTAAATTCAAAAAATACTTCACACCGTGGAGGGGGGGGGGGGGTAAAAAAGACGGTGACATCACACATGTAAATATAAATCTGAATACCATTTTTTTTAAATGCTTGAAAAAATGAGAATTCGTAACTTTATTTTAGAAATGAAGCATCTAAATATAGACTTCAAAATTTTTCCCCTATTCCCCTATTTTCCCCTTTTTTGAAGAATCCCTATTTTTGTCACTATTTTCAAGAAACTTCTCCTTTTTCCCTTTTTTACAGTTTTTTAATTAATTTAGCCCGATATCAAAGTCCAACTCTTTTTCGTTGAAAGGTCATTCTTTTTAATTGAAAAGTCTACTATCATATTTTTGGTCGCAGATTTAAAAATTTTGCTCGAAATTAATTTTTTTTTTCTTCAAATTGAAAATTTTCATAACCAGCTTATTTTAATGTATAGAATTCCTGAAAATAAAAACAAGAATCCGAAGACCAAATTTGGACAACCACCATAAAATGCTCCTATTGTTATTAAGAACAAAATAATTTTTTTTCTTTGGAAAAAAATAAAAAAGATGAAAGAAAAATGAGAAAGCAACCAACCAACCTTCCTTCTCTTTTTTATTTCTTTCGTCTTCTTTTTTTTATTATTATGAATTCACAATAAAAAAACATTCATAATATTTACCAACGTTTAAAAAAAAACAAGAATCCAATGACCAAAGTTGGACAACCACCATAAAATGCTCCTATTGTGATTTACAATTTTTTTTTTCCTCTGGACAAAAATAAAAAAGAGGAAAGAAAAATGCGAAAGCAACCAACCAAATACCCTTCCTTCTTTTTTTTTATTTCTTTCGTCTTTTTTAGTTTTATTATTATCATA
>CAKNYM010052579.1:452347-464119 GCA_932195095.1 Andricus curvator
CAAGAAGTTTTTTTTTCTACCAAAAAAGAAGAATTTTGAGATGAAAATTCAACTACTTGTTTCAAAATTTGTATATTTTATTGAAAATTCTCCTTTTTTGATAGAAAAAAAACTTCTTGGTGGAACATTGGTCTATTTTGTTGAAAATTCAACTATTCGGTTAAAAAAAATAATTTGTTTTTGAAAATTAATATTTTCTGGTTGAAAATTAAACTATTTTCTAGAAAATGAATCTTTTTGCTTGTGAATTTAACAACTTGATTGATTTTTTTAAAATAAAAAATCACTCTTGTTTGAAAATTCAACTATTTCGTTGAAAATTCGTCCTTTTGAATCCTTAACAAACAAAAAATAATTTTTTCAAATAAATTTAATTTAATTTAATTTTCAACCAAAAGATATTACATTTTCACGAAAAGAGATAAATCTTCAAAACAAAAGGACGAATTTTCAACAAAATAGTTGAATTTTGGACCTGGAATGATTTTTCAATAAGAAAAAATCAACCAAGTTATTTAATTAACAAGCACAAAGATTCATTTTCTACAAAATAGTTTAATTTTCAACCAGAAAATATTAATTTTCAAAACCAAATTTATTTTTTTTAACCGAATAGTTGAATTTTCAACAAAATAGACCAATTTTCCAACAAGAAGTTTTTTTTTCTACCAAAAAAGAAGAATTTTGAGATGAAAATTCAACTACTTGTTTCAAAATTTGTATATTTTATCGAAAATTCTCCTTTTTTGATAGAAAAAAAACTTCTTGGTGCAAAATTGGTCTATTTTGTTGAAAATTCAACTATTCGGTTAAAAAAAATAAATTGGTTTTGAAAATTAATATTTTCTGGTTGAAAATTAAACTATTTTGTAGAAAATGAATCTTTGTGCTTGTTAATTAAATAACTTGGTTGATTTTTTCTTATTGAAAAATCATTCCAGGTCCAAAATTCAACTATTTTGTTGAAAATTCGTCCTTTTGTTTTGAAGATTTATCTCTTTTGGTGAAAATGTAATATCTTTTGGTTGAAAATTAAATTAAATTAAATTTATTTGAAAAAATTATTTTTTGTTTGTTAAGGATTCAGTTATTTGGTTTGGTCGTTAAATAGGATTTTTAATTTGATTTTCCTCTAGAATGATGCCTGAAACAAAGATCTTGGATACTAATGAGCCCAAGTGAGCAACCACACATAACAATTTTGTGAGGCTCTTCACCTGGGGTGATCGCTAGAGAGATTGATCAGCACCCTGGGTCGGAGTAGTGTTGCGGAATGTTCGTGTCATTTAAATAAATAACACGAGAATTCCTGATCAATCTAAAATATCTATACCTAAAACCTATATACCTATCTACCTGATAAATATATACCCACCTACGGCTTAATGGTATAATAATAATAATAAAATTCCTAAAGTTCAAAATCTCTATTTCTCCTGCTTTTAGAACATATTCCAACTGAAAATCCTGTAAGTTGAGCAGACTCATTTCTCTCCGTGTTGTGTTTAAACGCCTGGGCGATATCGTATACATTTGCGTAAGTACCTTGACTCTCATGCGAATGGCAAGAGCGACAGTAGAGGCAAAGAAGCCTTTGCACCGACTGCAGACCGCTCATACTCATACTCTTTCTTGTTTGAAAAACCTCGACCCCCTGATCCTCGGAGACGACGACTACGCCGCGCCGTGGCTTCAACGGAACAAGCGACATGTTACGTCAACTACGATACGAGTTCTATGAGCACAGCCAGTACGATTGTGGCCACGCGTAAGCGCACATTACCGCTCGAGTACGAACCTATTGTCGATCATCCCGATCATTAAAGTTCCACTCGGTTTGAAAATGTTCATCAAAACCTAAAATTATGGTGCTAGTGATAGGTGTTCATAGTCCGCGGCTTGCTTGTTTCTTTAAAGTTTGATAGCCCACAACAAATCTGAAGGTATCAATTTGATCTGCAACAATATGTTCCAAGTCTTTGGAAAACTGTAGAGTTTAAAGTTTTCCTTCCTCTTATACTTTTTGGTTTTGTAGAAGCAACAATAATAGTGTTTTCTAAGGTTTGGAATGGCCACACTTAGGTGATGCTACCCTATGTTGATGCAGATTTTCCTAATAGCCGAATACCCTTCCAGAAAAAACGATACCTGCAGTTTTAGTCCGGTCACTCTTTGCTTTTTTGTTTAAAGTTTTAGAGTTGAAACCAAATTTGAAGTTATCAGTTTCATCTGCAACAGTATAATCCAAGAAGACGTTAGAAAACTGTAGACTTAAAAATTTTTCTTGCTTTTATACTATTTGGTAATGTGGAAACAACAATAATAGTGTTGTAAGTTTGATGTGTCCAAATATCGTGATTCTACGCTATACCTTCAGTTTTAGTCTGATTACTCGTACTTGTTTCTTCAAAGTTTTTTTATTTATTTATTTTTTTGAGTTTGATAGTCTATGCTACATCTGAAGGTATTAGTTTCATCTGCAACAATATGATTCAAGAAGTCTTTGGAAAACTATAGACTTCAAAGTTTTTCTTGCTCTTATCCTTTTTGGTTTTGTAGAAGCAACAATAATAGTGTTTTCTAAAGTTTGGAATGTCCAAACTTAGGTGATGCTACCCTATGTTGATGCAGATTTTCCTATTAGCTGAATGCCGTTCCAGCAAAAACGATACCTGCAGTTTTAGTCTTGTCACTCTGCATTTTTGATTAAAGTTTGAGAGTGCAAACCAAATCTGAAGGTCTCTATTTCATCTGCAACAACATGATCTAAATCTTTGGAAAACTGTAGACTTCCAAGTTTTCCTTGCTTTCATACTATTTGGTAACGTAGGAGCAACAATAATAATGTTGTCTGAAGTTTGGTGTGTCCAAACTTAGGTGATTATACGCTATACCTTCAGTTTTAGTCTGGTCACTCCTGCTTGTTTCTTCAAAATATTTTTTTGTTTTGTTATTTATTTATTTTTTCAAGGTTCATAGTCTACACTACATCTGCAGGTATCAATTTGGTCTGCAGCAACATGATCCAAGAACGTAACAGTCCTTGGAAAACTTTGGACTTCAAAGTTTTTCTTGCTTTTATACTATTTGGTAATGTGGAAACAACAATAATAGTGTTGTCAGCAAAAACGATACCTTCAGTTTTAGTCTCGTTTTAGTTTCTTTAAAGTTTTTTATTTATTTATTTGTTTAAAGTTTGATATTCTACGCTAAATCTGAAGGTATCAATTTCATCTGCAACAATATGATCCAAGAAGTCTTTGGAAAACTGTAGACTTCTAAGCTTTTGTTTTTTTTTCTTTTCGGTTTTGTAGAAGCAACAATAATAGTGTCTTCTAAAATTTGGAATGTCCAAACTTAGGTGATTCTACACTATGTTGATGCAGATATTCCTATCAGTCGAATACCCTTCCAGCAAAAAGGATACCTTCAGTTTTATTCTGGTCACTCTTGCTTGTTTCTTTAGTTTTTTATTTATTTATTTATTTTCTTAAAGTTTGATATTCTACTATAAATCTGAAGGTATCAATTTCATCTGCAACAATGTGATCCAAGAAGTCTTTGAAAAACTCTAGACTTCAAAGTTTTTCTTGCTCTTATCCTTTTTGGTTTTGTAGAAGCAACAATAATAGTGTTTTCTAAAGTTTGCAATGTCTGCACTTAGGTGATGCTACCCTATGTTGATGCAGACCACTCTGCTTTTTTGTTTAAAGTTTGAGAGTTCAAACCAAATCTGAAGGTATCAGTTTCATCTGCAACAATATGATCCAAGAAGTCTTTAGAAAACTGTAGATTTCTAAGTTTTTCTTGCTTTTATATTATTTGCTAATGTGGAAGCAACAATAATAGTGTTGTCTGAAGTTTGGTGTGTCGAAACTTAGGTGATTCTGCGCTATACCTTCAGTTTTAGTCTGGTCACTCATGCTTCTTTCTTCAAAGTTTTTTATATTTATTTATTTTTTTTTTAAGTTTGATAGTCTACGCTACATCTGAAGGTATTAATTTCATCTGCAACAATATGATCCAAGAAGTCTTTAGAAAACTGTAGAGTTCAAAGTGTTTCTTGCTCTTGTACTTTTTGGTTTTGTAGAAGCAACAATAATAGTGTCTTCCAAATTTTTGGAATGTCCAAACTTAGTTGATTCTACGCTATGTTGATGCAGATTTTCCTATCAGTCGAATACCCTTCCAGCAAAAACGATACCTTCAGTTTTAGTCTGATCGCTCTTGCTTGTTTCTTTAAAGTTTTTTTTATTTTATTTTTTTTTAAGTTTGATATTCTACGCTAAATCTGAAGGTATCAATTTCATCTGCAATAATATGATCCAAGAAGTCTTTAGAAAACTGTAGACTTCAAAGTTTTTCTTCTCCTTATACTTTTTGGTTTTGTAGAAGCAACTATAATAGTGTTTTCTAATGTTTGGAATGTCCAAACTTAGGTGATTCTACCCTATACCTTCAGTTTTAGTCTGGTCACTTGTGCTTGTTTCTTCGAAGTTTTTTTAAATTTGATTTACTCCTTTATTTATTTTTTTGATAGTCTACGCTACATCTAAAGGTATCAATTTGGTCTGCCACAACATGATCCAAGAACGTAACAGTCCTTGGAAAATTTTGGACTTCAAAGTTCTTCTTGCTCTTATCCTTGTTGGTTTTGTAGAAGCAACAATAATAGTGTTTTCTAAAGTTTGAAATGTCCCAACATAGGTGATTCTACCCTATGTTGATGCAGATTTTCCTATTCGCCGAATACCGTTCCAGCAAAAAGGATACCTTCAGTTTTAGTCTGTCACGCCTGCTTGTTTCTTTAAAGTTTTATTTATTTATTTTTTTAAGTTTGATAGTCTACGCTACATGTGATGGTATTAATTTCATCTGCAATAATATGATCCAGGAAGTCTTTAGAAAACTTTAGACTTCAAAGTTTTTCTTGTCCTTATACTTTTTTGGTTTTGTAGAAGCAACAATAATAGTGTTTTCTAATGTTTGGAATGTCCAAACTTAGGTGATTCTACCCTATACCTTCAGTTTTAGTCTGGTCACTCGTGCTTGTTTCTTGGAAGTTTTTTTCAATTTTATTTACTTATTTATTTATTTTTTTGATAGTCTACGCTACATCTAAAGGTATCAATTTGGTCTGCCACAACATGATCCAAGAACGTAAAAGTCCTTGGAAAAATTTGGACTTCAAAGTTCTTCTTGCTTTTATCCTTTTTGGTTTTGTAGAAGCAACAATTATAGTGTCTTCTAAAATTTGGAATGTCCATACTTAGGTGATTCCACGCTATGTTGATCTAGATTTTCCTATCAGTCGAATACCCTTCCAGCAAAAAGGATACGTTCAGTTTTAGCCTGGTCACTCTTGCTTGTTCCTTTAAAAATTTGTATTCATTAATTTTTTTAAAGTTCGATATTCTACTCGAAATCTGAAGGTATTAATTTCATCTGCAACACTATGATCCAAGAAGTCTTTAGAAAACTGTAGACTTCAAAGTTTTTCTTACTCTTATCCTTTTTGGTTTTGTAGAAGCAACAATAATAGTGTTTTCCAAAGTTTGGAATATCAAAACTTAAGTCATTCTACGCTATATTGATACAAACTCTCCCAAGTTGAATATCATTCCAGTAAAAACGATACCTTCAGATTTAGTCTGATCACTCTCAACGTGATATTTATAATTTTCCTCACAAAAAGATTCCGCAAACATCGATCTGTTTTTGCAACGTGGCTTCTGGAGACACACTGCAAAAAGTGTTACGTGAAATTCCTGAGTCGAGTATATCAACATGTTTCAAGCAAGCTCTCAATGTTTTATCCTCTAAAGCAATTATTCTCAAGTCAATCCACTAGTTTGTTTTCCGGCTAAATGATTTTGGGAACAATCGAATACCATTAAACTCTATAGGTAAAATCGTGTGTGACAGTGTGTATTTCAGCTGGGTCGTGGGAGGCAGAACCAGTTATGTTCGAAGGATAAGAGTAGGTCTGAATGAGGGCCCACCGAGGAGGCGTCCACAAATTAAAATGTTTACGCACTTTCCCTAGACGAGGAGTGTCTCAGGGATTACAGCTGCATTTTGAATGTTTCATTGAACTGCTGATTGTTCGGTTCGTCGATCTTAAGCGAGAGGACTAATGAAGTTAAGTGTCTTAATCGTCCAATGAAAAAGTGTGAACTACAGCTGCTCATGTTGTGCAATCTGACCCTAATCCAGAAGAAAAAGGAATACGGGAGCTCAACAAAAAGTGTGACTCTAAAATAAAACAATTACTGCACACTGCTACAAAACGTATATCAACATCAGGCAAATTCCAGTGCAGATCATCAGTTTTGAATGTCTGGCAAGAACAAAATTCAAAGCAGACACGAAAAATTTCTTGTTCGCGGTCTCTCGTGAGAAAGACTGCTTGCAATCTGAAATTCAAGGTCACAGCCTAAAGAAATTTGACAGAATGATATGGGTGTTGAAGTATTGCCGCGAGTGAAGATCCGGAAGAGCGTTAATCATCCTGACACTTGCATTCACTTGCGCGACCTTCATATCATGCGCGTATCGCCTCATGGGCTATTTATGTGCCTGAAATAAAAAAAGCTGCTGGTTTCAGAAGATAAAAGGTAGAAGGACATAAAAAAAGGGGAGGAGAAAGATTGCGTGACATTTTGAGAGCGGACCTCTTTCATCCGCCAAAGTCGTCTTTTTGCAGTGTCCGCTGGACGTAGGGACAAAACTTCACCCTTTACGAGAGATTGGAAGGAAGGAATGTCACCGGGATGAGGACAAAGGTCCCTCGAAAAGAACTGGAAGATCTTTTCAATGAGGTAGGAAATGATTGATCACTTTTGGGACTATTTGTATGCCGAAATATGCATAAATGATGTCTGCAGTCCATAATATTGGTTCAGTAAAAATAGTTATTAGCGTGCATGTGTCGTGTTTTCCTGAGAATAGAGTTGCTGGTCGGGGTGCCAAAAAAAGAAATTTGATGATAGGATAGATCCGGATGGGGCAACCTGGGGCAAGAATCAGTGGCGGCAAAGATGAAGAGGAAAGAGTTAATGCATAATAGACTATCCTGAGGCAAAAGAGGGTCAGCAGCTGACTTTAAAACTAGATCAAAAGGCTTTTTAGTGATGTGGTATTAGCGATAAACATACAGAAAAAAATTTATAGTTTAAACAGAAAAATATTGAAAAATCGAATCAACAAAACTTAAATAGATTTGTGTAGTCTGAAATCAAAACGTGTGCAGTGGAAAATTAACTTTATTTTAGAAGCAAAATTTCAATTTTTCTAAAGTAATATTTTAAGAATATAAAAGAACTTGAATGTTTATTTAAACTTGTTCTTTTGTCTCTAAATTATTGAAATTCCTATTTCCACTTAATTTCGAACGAAATTAATAGAACTGTTAAGGAAATTAAACTATTTTTGACTAAAAATTAATTCTTTTCAGTTAAAAAGTTTGTTAATTGGTTCGAAATTTAATTATTTTGTTAAAAATTCAATTCTTTTGGTGACAATTCGTTTTTTTTTGTTAGAAAATGTTCTTGGCAGAAATTTTTGTTATTTTTAAAAATTAAACTTTTCAGTTAACCATTAATCTGTTTTGTTTGAGGATTCAACTATTTTTTTTAAATTTGTCTTTTCTTTAAACAAAGTTTTTCTTTGAAATTTTAATTATTCAATTTTTTGTTTAAAACTTAACATTATTAGTTCAAAATTTAACTATTCGGTTGAAAATGCAACTGTTTCACTGAAGATTTAAAATTTTAGTATTGGGTTGAAAATGGAAGTATTTTGTTGAAAATTTGTTTATTTTTGGTTGAAAATAAATTTTTTATCTGGAAATTCAACTATTCCATTTTTTGTTCCAAAATTATCTTTTCTAGTTGAAAATTTAACTATTCTGTTGAAAATTTATGTCTGTTGGTAGAAGCTTTATCTTTTTTGGGGAAAAATGCAACTGTTTAATCAAAAATGAATCTGTTTTGGTTGAAGATTCAACTATTTTGTTCGAAATTCGTATTTTTGGTTGAAAAACAGTTTTTTAACTGTAAATTTAACCATTCCATTTTGGGTTGAAAATTTGACTATTTGGTTAAAAAAAATTTTCAACTGAAAATTTAACTATTTCATTTTTGGTTGAAAATTAATTTCTTTGGTTCAACATTGAAATATTTTGTTGAAAATTCTTTTCTTTTTGGTTGAGAATAAATTTTTTATCTGGAAAATTTAACTATTTCATTTTTTGTTGAAAACTTATCTTTTCTAGTTAAAAATCTAACTATATTGTTGAAAATGCATGTCTGTTGGTAGATATTTGATAATTTTGGGGGAAAAGTGCAACTGTTTAATTAAAAATGAATTTGTTTTTGTTGAAAATTCAACTATTTTGTTTAAAATTCGTCTTTTTTTGAGAACCATATTTTTAACTATAAATTTAACTATTAAATTTTTCCTTGAAAATATGGCCATTTGGTTGAAAAACTTTTAACTGAAAATTTAACTGAAAATTTTATTTTTAAATTTAACAGCAAATTTCTTCAGTTAAAAGTTTGTCTATTTGGTTGAAAATTCATTTCTTCGGTTGAAAATTGAAATATTTGGCTGAAAATCCTTTTTTTTAGGTTGAAAATAAATTTTTGATCTGAAATCTTAACTATTTCATTTTTCGTTAAAAATTGATCTTGTTTAGCTAACAGTTTAACTATTTGGTTGAAAATTCAACTATTTTGTTGCAAATTCGTCTTTTCTGTTGAAAAAATGTTTTAACTGAAAATTTAACTATTCCATTTTGGGTTGAAAGTTCTTTTTTTTTTAGTTAAAAATTTGACGATTTGGTTGAAAATTCATTTCTTATGTTGAAAAATGAAATATTTTGGTGAAAATCCTTTTTTTTAGGTTGAAAATTAATTTTTGATTTGAAAACTTTACTTTTTCATTTTTTGTTCAAAATTGATCTTGTTTAGTTAAACATGTAACTATTCGGTTGAAGATTCAACTATTTTGTTACAAATTCTTCGTTTCGGTTGAAAACATTTTTTAACTGAAAATTTAACTATTCCATTTTTTGTAGAAAACTCATATTTTCTAGTTGAAAATTTAACTATTCTGTGGAAAATTCTTGTCTGTTGGTAGAAATTTTATCTTTTTCAGGAAAAAATACAACTGTTTAATTAAAAAAGAATCTGTTTTGGTTGAAGGTTCAAATATTATGTTCAAAATTCGTCTTTTTGGTTGAAAAAACTTTTTTTCACTGTAAATTTAACTATTCCATTTTTGGTTGAAAATTTGACTATTTAGTTTTAAAAAAATTTTAACTTAAAATTCAACTATTCCATTTTTGGTTAAAAGTTCTTTTTTTTTTAGTTAAAAATTTGACTATTTGGTTGAAAATTCTTTTTTTTTAGGATGAAAATAAATTTTTGATCTGAAAACTTGACCATTTCATTTTTCGTTAAAAATTGATCTTGTTTAGTTAAGAATTTACCTATTCGGTTGAAGATTCAACTATTTTATTGAAAATTCATCTTTTCGGTTGAAAACATTGTTTAACTGAAAATTTAACTATTCCATTTTGGATTTTAACTTCAATTTTTTTAGTTAAAAATTTGACTATTTAGTTGAAAATTCATTTTTTTGGTTGAAAATTGAAATGTTTTGTTCAAAATTATTTCCTTTTCAGTTAAAAATAAATTTTTTTATCTGAAAATTTAACTATTCCATTTTTTTTTTAAAACTTATCTTTTCTAGCTGAAAATTTCACTATTCTGTTTGAAAATTCATGTCTGTTGGTGGAAATTTTATCTTTTTGAGAAAAAAAATACAACTGATAAATTAAAAATGAATCAGTTTTGGTTGAAGATTCAACTATTTTGTTAAAAATTCGTCTTTTTTGTGTAAAAAAATTTTTTAACTATAAATTCAACTATTCCATTTTCAATTGAAAATTTGAATATTTGTTTCAAAAAATTTTTTAACTGAAAATGTAACTACTTCATTTCTGGTTCAAAATTCATTTCTTTGGTTAAAAATTAAAATATTTAGTTGAAAATTCTTTTCTTTCAGGTTAAAAATAAAATTTTTGATCTGAAAACTTAACTATTTCATTTTTGGTTGAGAACTGATCTGTTGTAGTTGAAAATTCGTCTATTTAATGAAAAATAATCTTCGAGGTCAAAAATTTTTCTTTCTGGTTGAAAATACTTTCATTTTGTTAAAAATGTGTATTTTTTTGGTGTGAAATTAAGCTTCTTGGTTTCAAAATTCATCTCTGTCGGTAGAAATGTTATCTTTTTCGGTTGAGAATGCAACTTTTGAATTGAAAATTAGCGTTTTTCACTTCAGGATTCAACTATTTTGTTGAAAATTCATTTATTCTATTTAAAATTCATAATTTTTGGTCGAAAATTAATCTCATTGTGGAAAATTTACCTTTTTTGTTGAAAATTCTGAATTATTATTTTTTTATTTGAAAATTACACTCGAACTTCGATTTAAGCTTTGTTTTGGTTCTGACCTTCAGCTTTTTTTATACAAAAAATTTCTTTGGGTTGAAAATTAATTTTTTTGATTGAAAAATCAACTATTTGTGGTTGATTCAAAACCAATCTATTTTGATTATTAAATTTTTTAATTAGGAAAAGAAAACAATCCAAAATATTGAAATACATTTATAAAAAATTGTTGAAATTCACTACATTATTTTTAAAGAATTTGAATAAAAAGAAAGACTTCTTAAAATAAAATTGAGGTAAAACTATGTAAATTCAATTTAAAGAAATCTTAAATTATTCATAAGCAAACCTTGCAGATTGGCAAGAATCATGAGTTTAGTGTCTCTATTTAAAAAATTTTAAATTAAGATTGAAAAAAATTCCATTTTATCATGAACATAATTTTTGCAAAATAAGCAGGGAAAAGATTCATGATCAAAAAATAAAATTCCAAAGCAACCTCACTTTTCGACTCATTAGAGAATTTGGTTAAAAATTCATCTAGTTGATTGAAAATGCAATATTTTCACTCGAAATGTTGGCAATTTAAAGGTTAATATTAATGTTATTGAGAAGAATTTATTCCTCTATTTTTTTGAAAAATCTTACTGTTTTCTAGATCAACGACCATAACCGTCTCTTAAAACTTTAATCCGAAGGCAAAGATTCATTGAGTGAATCTACGAGTATTCTTTAACTAGATGCACAACTTGTGCGTATCAGTGCACGACGAAACCAAACCCACGCCTCCGTCAGATTAATGGGTTGGAATAAGATCTATTTATATGACAAAGACGTAAAATGTCTGTACACATTTTGATACTTACTATCGGTTTCATAAATCCTGACCCCTCAAGAAATGATTCAAAAACTGAATACAAAAAAATCGCTTCAAAAAAGAAAGACATCTTGTCAATCCTGATTAAGACGTTAATTGAGACGTTCAAGACTCCCTATCTCATTCTTTGCCTCCCCTAATTCCCCTAGTCTTCCGTCTTGTACCTTACTTCTTTCCTCACTTCATCCTTCGCTTTCCAAAATTTTTCCTCCTTTACTTTCACCTCTCCTCACTTCCTAAACTAACACTCTCCCAACTAACACTCCCCACACTAACACTCTTCAACTAACACTCCCCCAACTAACACTCCCCACACTAACACTCTTCAACTAACACTTCCCCAACTAACACTCCCCAGACTAACACTCTTCAACTAACACTCCCCCAACTAGCACTCCCCAGACTAACACTCTTCAACTAACACTCCCCCAACTA
>CAKNYM010052579.1:487978-499769 GCA_932195095.1 Andricus curvator
CACGAGTTACCACCTTTTCATTTGGTCTCCACGAGTTACCACCTTTTCATTTGGCTTCTCGTAGATGGAACCTTTTCGTTTGGACACGTCGATGTTAGACTCTTAGCTTAATAAATTTATTCAAACTCGCACCTCAACTGGTTGTCAGCTGTGGTAGGATATTTCGGAATATTCATAAATAACGATTAACAAACAAATATTGTTGTACTTTCCTCGTAAGCTAATATCTCTAACGATAAACTACACGTAAGTCAAAAATGGCTACTGAAATATCACCACAAGATAGCGGTGGCAATGTGACGTAATTCTGAAGTGAAAAATCAGAATTCTGATGCTTGCTGCTATCACCGGGAGTTGCATAAAGTACCGAGATAACTGTCTCGTGACACGAAGCCGAAGGAAGGACTTTGCACGAGTCTCTCGGAGGAAAGAAAACCCGAAAGGTTGATTCAGGACATGATTAAAGGGTGGGAACATAAATCCGTTCTCCTAACTTTGTTATAAAGTGAGGGAACAGGATCACGACAGATCGAGTAGCAAGCTAGAAAGCTATCGCTGACCTAGAAGCGGATTCACGGAGTCAAGGAGGACAATGGCTCCGTTGGGTGGATACCACCCCAGTTCTCTAACTGTTCTAGATTAAAAAAACTGTTTTCTATAAGAGTTGTTACAAGATGGTGAAAGAACTGTTCTAGAATGGAAAGGTAACAGTGTTCTAGAACACTGTGACAAAATTGTGACAGAACTGTTCTAGAACACTGTGAATAAATTGTGAGAGAACGTTTCTAGAATTATGTGATAGCACTGTTCTGTAACAGTTGCTATAGAATTGTTCTAGAACAAACCGATCGCAGAGGTTCTATAACATATTTTGCAAGTTTGTTCTAGAACTGTGCCGGAACAGTATTATATCGAAGTTCTAGAACCCTGTTACAAGTGTGTTCTAGAGCGAATTAGGAACAAAGATTCATAACTGTTCCAGAACAGTTGTTACGAATTGTTCTAGTACTGAATAATTACAGACGTTCTATAACATTTGGTCCCAGTTTGTTCTAGAACTGTGTCATAATTGTGTTATATAGAAGTTCTAGAACCCTATTACAAGTGTATTCTAGAACGAATTAGGGACAAAAATTAATATCTTCCAGAATAGTTGTCACGTAATTGTTCTAGAACTGAATAATCACAGACGTTATATAACATTTGGTCCCAGTTTGTTCTAGAACTTTGCCGTAATTGTGTTATATCGAAGTTCTAGAACCCTCTTACAAGTGTATTCTAGAACGAATTAGGAACAAAAATTAATATCTATTCCAGAACAGTTGTTACGTAATTGTTCTAGAACTGACCAATTACAGACGTTCTGTAACATTTGTTCAAGTTTAATTTATAATTGTTCTGTAACGGTCTTATGTCAACGTGCTAGAACTGTGTTACAAATTTGTTACATAAAATTTGCAATTGAGTTCTAGAATTGTTCTACAAAATGTTACAGATAGGTTGGCACAGCGTTCTAGTTCTGTAACAGATTTGTTACACAACATTTGTCACTGAGTTCTAGAAGTGTTCTAGAAACGTTCCAGAATTGTTACATAACACTTTGTTAAAAGGTAAACTCTTTTGTTGAAAATTAATTTTTTTGGTTGAAGATTCATCATTTTAATTTAAAATTCATCTCTGGTTGAAAATTTAACTACTTTGTTGAAAATCAATTTATCTTTTTTTAGTGAAAATTCAACTATTTGGTTGAAAATTGATATTTTGAATTTGAAAATTAAACTATTTGTTTGAAAATGTACATACTTTGTGTAAAATTCGTTTTTTTTTTTTTGTAGAAAATTAATCTTTATGGTTGAAAATTCATCAGTTTCCTTAAAAAATTAATTAATTTAACTGAATGCATTTTTGTCTTTTTTAATTGAAAATTCAACTATTTCGTTGAAAATACACGTATTTTGTTAAAAAAATATGCCAAAATATGTCATATTTGTTTATTTATAAAAAAATTGAAAGCCTCATTTAAAAATCAAGCCTGACAGGTCTCTCAGAAATCTTATCAGCTTTTTTTTGAAATTTTTTTTGTCCAAATCGGTCAATATTTGTGGGATGTACGTTATTTTGAACCAAAAAAGACATTTTTTTCCCACTGTGCGATGGATAGTATCGGACTACTATCCGGGTGACCTATTACAAATGAGCTCATTTAAAGTAGAATTTGATAAGCTTTCCAACAGTTTAAAAAATATATTTTTATCTATATACTGAACAGCAGTATCACATTTTAAAGTCAAGCCTAATTTATAATAGATCACCCGGTTGGTGGTCCGATACTATCCGTCGGTAGTGTATTTATATTGTTGAAAATTCGATTTTTTTTGTAGACAACTAATTTTTTCAACCAAATGGTTAATAACTCATCTTTTTGGTTGAAAATTCAAGTGTCTAGTTGAAAATTCAGTTTTCTTGGTAGAAAATTAAATTCAACTACACTACCGACGGATAGTATCGGACAACCAACCGGGTGATTCACTAAAAATTAGCCTTGACTTTTAAAGGTGATACCGCTTCCAAGAATATCGTTTTCCTAGTTCCGGCCACGAGTTGAAGTACAAAATTCCTTAAAATTTTGAAAAAAAATCGGGTAATGGTCCGATACTATCCGTCGGTAGTGTATATTGTTTAGAATTCGTTTTTTGGTTGAAAATTAATTTTTTTGACTCAAAATTTAACTGTTTCATATTCTGTTTAAAAATGTATCTTTTTTGTAGAAATTTAAACTATTTGGTTAAAGTTCATGTATTTGATTAATTAATAATTTGTATTGTTGATTAATAATAATTATTTGTTAATTAATAAAACATCTGTTTGGTTGAAAATTCAACTGTCTAGTTGAAAATTCAGTTTTCTTGGTAGAAAATTAAATTCAACTACACTACCGACGGATAGTATCGGACCACCAACCGGATGATTCACTAAAAATTAGCCTTGACTTTTAAAGGTGATAGCGCTTCCAAGAATATCGATTTCCTAGTTCCGGCCATGAGTTGAAGAACAAAATTCCTCAAATTTTGAAAAAATTCGGATAATGGTCCGATACTATCCGTCGGTAGTGTATATTTTTGAGAATTCGTTTTTGGGTTGAAAATTAATTTTTTTAACACAAAATTCAACTGTTCCATTTTCTGTTTAAAAATGTATCTTTTTTTTTGTAGAAAATTGAAATATTTTGTTAAAAATTCATGTATTATGTTGAAAATTCGTCTTTTTTTATAGAAAATTTTCTTCGTTCAAAATTCCACGAAACGGTAAGAAATTTAACTTTATTGTTAAAAAATTACCTTCTTTGGTTGAATATTTGACTATCAAGTTAAAAATTCAGTTTTGTTGACAGAAAATTAAATTTAACTACAGTATCGACGGATAGTATCGGACCACTACATGCTAAATTCAAAATACATTTGTGATTTGTGAAGATTTTTCACTGTTTAATGGCTCAAATGTTAACGTCGAAATGACTTTTGTTAACCTTTCAGTATTGATATTTTCCAAAATTATTTTCGTTTCATGAAAAAAAATTATTAATTTTTTTTTCAAATTGCCAACTTTTTGACATCAAATCAAACCTTATTTATCTGTATTAAAAAAAAATCTTGGAAGAATGTTTTAGTTTTGTTTTAGCTCTAAATCGAATTTTTTATCGCAATCCGCAGCCGAGCCTGATCTAATTTTAGGTTAGTGTCACTCTGGGATCGTAAACTTCCACATCATTTCCCCGAACCGGGATAACTTTTTTCAATAAAACTTTTATGGCCTCAATTCAGCAACACTCTACCTCGGGCATGGATCTTCGTTTCATCTTTAAATAGTGATCTCGATTTTAGAGAATGATTTTTAGCTTTTTTTAGAAATTTGATGGGATTTTTTGGCACGATTTTTCTCGAAAATGTAGTAAACAAATTGTTTATGTATCGCTTTTTTCATAAATATTGAACTTGGACCCACCTACCCAGCAAACTCGGTCTGTAACTGTTCCAGATAAAAAAAACTGTTTTCTATAACAGTTGTTACAAGATGGTGAAAGAACTGTTCTAGAACAGAAAGGTAACAGTGTTCTAGAACACTGTGACAACATTGTGACAGCACTGTTCTAGAAAAAAAAGGTTCTAGAACAAACTTGCAAGGAATGTTATAGAACGTCTGCGATCGGTTTGTTCTAGAACAATTCCATAGCAACTGTTACAGAACAGTGCTGTCACATAGTTCCAGAACCGTTCTCTCACAATTTAGTCACAGTGTTCTAGAACACTGTGACAAAATTGTGACAGAACTGTCCTAGAACCAAAAGGTAAGAGTGTTCTAGAATACTGTGACTAAATTGTGAGAGAACGGTTCTAGAACTATGTGACAGCACTGTTCTGTAACAGTTACTATGGAATTGTTCTAGAACAAACCGATCACAGACGTTCTATAAAATTTGTTCCAATTTTGTTCTAGAACTGTGCCGTAACAGTGTGATATCGAAGTTCTAGAACCATTTTACAAGTGTGTTCTTGAACGAATTAGGAACAAAGATTCATAACTGTTCCAGAATAGTTGTTACGTAATTGTTCTAGAACTGACCAATTACAGACGTTATGTAATATTTGTTGCAAGTTTCATCTGGAATTGTTAGTTTCACTTTGGGATCGTAAACTTCCACATCATTTCCCCGAACCTGGATAACTTTTTTCAATAACACTTTTATGGCCTCAATTCAGCAACACTCTACCTCGGGAAATTGTTTATTTATTGTTTTTTTCATAAATATTGAAATTGGTTGTCCCGTCAAAGTTTGATATTTATTCAAGGTCAAAATGTTGAAGCCCACTTAAAGTCAGGGATAAATATATCCCAGGGAACAGGGTTGTCGAACACCTCACGATATTTAATGTCAAACATTCTTCACCTTTGCGTCTGACCTGACGTATATCTTCCGAGGGGCTTCTCATTTTTTCATAAAACACATTTCGTCCGTTCAAAGACATCTTTAGATGGCGCAAATGGTGTTGACCTTCCAAGTAAAAATAACCCTTCTGATTTGGAATTTACTTTTTTTAGAAGGCACGTTTTTTTAATTGGTCAAGAGGGATTTTTAATAATAATCAATATTAATTTTAATTAAAAATCACAACGGAAAAGTGAAAATTAGGGTTGCCCGAAAAACCCGAATTTTTGACACTCGAAGCCAATCTCTAAAATCTGCCATGAAATAAATATTTATTTATTCTACCAAAAAAGACCAATTTTCAAAAAAATCGCTAAATTTTCAAACAAAAGGAATTGTTTATAAGACAACTGATTTTTCAACCAAGAAAAATAACATTCCAAACCAAAAAATTTTCGACTAAAAAAGATGAATATTCAGTGGAGAGGGACGAATTTTATATCCAAAAAGACGAATTTTCAACGAAACAATTGCTTTTTCGAAAAACGTGATTTTTCGAAAAAATATTTGAATTTTTAACCTACACAGATGAATTTTCGACCTAATAGTTGAATTAAAAAAAAAACTATCAACGAAGCAGTTTGAATTTTTTACCCCATAATACATTTTTTCAACTAAAATGATAAATCTAAAAAATACAATTTTGCAACAAAATAGTTGAATCCACAACCAAAGGAGATTATTTTTTAATTAAACAGTTGTTCTTAAAAAAAAAAAGGTAAAATTTTTATCAAAAGAGATGAACTTTCAATCAAGAAACATTTTTCATTCAAGAAAAAAAAAAATTTTAACCAAATTTTTTAACTTTCAAGCCAAAAAGACTAATTTTCTAGAAAATAGTTGAATTTTCTACCCGCAAATATGAATTGTCAACCGAAAAGTTCATTTTTAAACAAATAATTGATATTTCTACCAAAATAATAGAATTTTTAACAAAAGAAGGCGAATTTTCTAGAAAACTGTTCAATTTTTAACCCGAAAATATTTAAGTATGACCCCGAATTTTGAATTAAAAAGTTATATTTCATCCAAAGTGTTGACTTTTAAACTAAAAAGGAATATTCAATAAAATCATATTTTAACCAAATTGTTGAATTTTCAATCAAGAAGATTAATTTTCCACCAAAAAAGACGAATTCACAAAAAAAAAACAGAAAATTTTCAACCAAAAATGGAACAGCTAAATTTTCAGTAAAAAAATTTCTTTGACGAAAAAAAAAACGAATTTTTGAGAAAATAATTCACTTGTTAACCAATAAAATGAATTTTTAGGAAAGTAGTTTAACTCACGTAATTTAATAGTTGCATTTTTAATTAAAAATTATCTCTTTTCAGCAAAAAATGGATTCATTAAATTTTCAGTAAAAAAAAATGTTGAAGAAAAAAGAAACGAATTTTCAACAAAATAATTCACTTCTTAACCAATAAAATGAAGTTTTAGGAAAATATTTCAACTCACGTAGTTTAATAGTTGCATTTTTAATTAAAAATTTTCGGTTTTTAGGAAAAAATGGATTCATTAAATTTTTAGTTAAGAAAATTAACTTTCAACTGAAAAAAAAAGAATTTGTACAAAAATATTTAAATCTTTAATAAAATAGTCAAATGTTCAACCAACAGGAAACTTATTTTCAAATGAAAAAAATAAATAAATAATTTTTAACAAAATAGTCGAATGAAAAGTCCGTTTTAAACCAAAAAGCTGAATTCTAAACAAAATTCATCCATTTTAAACCAGTTAATTGAATTTTGGAAAAAGAAGAATTTTTCAACCAAAAAGACAAATTTTCAATCAAAAAAGATTTTTCAATTAGGAATGAAAAAAAATTTCACCAAAATTTCCGAATCTTTAACCCAGAAAAACCAATTTTTCTACAAGACACTTGAATTTTCTTATCGAAGACATGAATTTTCAACAAAAAGTCGCATTTCCGACAAAATCCATAAATTTTAAACAAAACAATTGAATTTTCAACAGAAAAAATTATTTTTTCAACCATTAAAACGAATTTGCAACTAAGAAAGATTTTTTCAGCCACGAAAAAAAAATTGTAACCGTTTGAATTTTCAAACCGAAAATATGAATTTTGAACAAAAAAAGTAAATTTCAAACCGAAAGGCCGATTTTACAACCAAATACATGAATTTTGGACCAAATAATTGTATTTTTAACAAAAAAGATTAATTTTTCCATAAAAAAACAAAACATTTCAATGAAGAAGGATTTTTCAGTCTAGAAAGAAAAACATTTTAAACAGTTGAATTTTTATCCAAAAAATATGAATTTTCAACAAGAAAAAGTTAATTTTAAATCAAAAAGCCGAATTTTAAACAAAATACATGAATTTTTGACGAAATAATTTAATTTTCAACAGAAAAGATTAATTTTTCAACCAAAAAGACGAATTTTCAATAAAAAAAGATTTTTTAGTCAAGAAAGTAAAACAATTTCACCAAAAATCTCAAATTTTTAAGCTGAAGAGATCACTTTTTATTTGCGAGTTGAATTTTCAACAAAAAAAGGTTAATTTTCAACTAAAAATATCATGGTAGAATTTTAACTAAAAATGATGACTTTTTTACCACAAATTTTTTTAATTTTCAAACAAAGATTTTTCAGTTGTAAAAGTAAAACAATTTCACAAAAATGCTCAGATTTTTAAGCAAAAAAAAAACATTTTTTTATTTGAGAGTTAAATTTCCTACCCGGAAATATGAATTTTCAAGACAAAAAGTTAATTTTCAACTGAAACTACCATGGTAGACTTTTTGACCAGAAAGGATGACTTTTTAACAAATCTGTTGACTTTTACACAAAATAATTAAATTTTCAACCATAAAGAATGAATTTTTAACGAAAAATAGTTGGATTTTCGCTCATGGCAGTGTGACGAAATTTTTGAACGGCCCCAACTTTTCCCCTTTCTAGTTTCAAAAATTCGGGTTTTTCGGCCTACCCTATAGAGAAGTTATTAAAATCATAAAGATGATCGAAATGTAATCGTAAATTATAAAATCAGAGAAGAAATCTCGACTCCTCCCTTCCATACCGCTCCATGTCGCGTTTAGGCGGTGTACCGCGCCATATCGCGTTTAGGCGGTGTACAGGTATCAGTCGCGTTTGGTCGCTGTACAGCTCCAAGTCATGTATATAAGTATTGGACCTGAAGTTGCACAGCCATCAAACACGACGAAGAGCTGTACACCGCCTAATTTCGTCTTTTTTTTAAATTCATCTCTTTTTTTTTGAAAATTCACTTATTTCCTTGGAAATTGATAGGTTTTTATAAAAATTTGGCTTTTTGCTTTAAACTTTGCAGTTTTTATTGAAATTGACAGTAAATTTTTCTACCCGAAAGTAGGAACTTTCAATAAAAAAAGCTAAGTTTAAACCAAAAAGCCGAATTTTTATAAAAACCCATCAATTTCCAAGGAAATAAGTGAATTAAAAAAAAAGAAAAGATAAATTTTAAAACAAAGAAGACAAATTTAGGCGGTGTACAGCTCTCCGACATGTTTGATCGCTGTACAGCTCCAGGTCCTATACCTATATACATGACTTGACTATATACATGACTTACAGCGACCAAACACGACTGAGAGCTGTACACCGCCTAAATGCGACGTTCCGCTGTACACCGCCTAAATGCGACGTTGCGCTGTACACCGCCTAAATGCGACATGGAGCGGTATGGAATGGAGGCGTCGATATAAGGTCTTATTCACGCGCACGTTTGTGAGTTTCACTCGTAGTTTTCAAGTTTTGTGAAGATAGTTGAATCTTTTACCCAAAAATGGAAATTTTTAACAAAAAAGCTAAATTTTCAACAAAATACATGAATAATTTTGAACCAAATAATTTTATTTTCAACAGAAATAATGAATTTTTCAATCATAAAGACGAATTTTCAAATAAGAAAGATTTTTAAGTTAAGAAGGAAAAACAATTCCACCAAAATTCTCAAATTTTTAGGTGAAAAAAAACTAATTTCTTTACAGGACAGTTAACTTTGCTACCCGTAAGTAGGAACTTTCAATAAAAAAAGCTAAGTTTAAACCAAAAAGCCGAATTTTCATAAAAACCTATCAATTTCAAAGGAAATAAGTAAATGTAAAAAAAAAATGAATTTTCAAACAAAAGACAAATTTAGGCAGTGTACAGCTCTCCGACGTATTTGATGGCTGTATAGCTCCAGGTCCTATAGTTATATACATGACTTGGAGCTGTACAGCGACCAAACGCGACTGAGAGCTGTACACCGCCTAAATGCGAAGTTGCGCTGTACACCGCCTAAAGGCGACGTTGCGATGTACACCGCCTAAAGGCGACGTTGCGATCACACCGCCTAAAGGAGACGTTGCGCTGTACACCGCCTAAACGCGACGTTGCGATGTACACCGCCTAAACGCGACTGAGAGCTGTACACCGCCTAAATGCGACGTTACGCTGTACACCGCCTAAAGGCGACGTGGAGCGGTATGGAGTGGAGGCATCGGTGTAAGGTCTCATTCGCGCGCACGTTTGTGAGTTTCACTCGTAATTTTCAAGTTTTGTGAAATGTAGCTCAGGTTCCATAATGCGAGATTAGTCATTAATGATACTTTCTGTCTAGGAAGAGATTTATATCTAGGAAAACCACACGTGGCTCATTTTAAAATTATAGTGAGCATTAGAAAGCAAATCACATCGCACATGTTCAATTGAGCATTGTATTTAAAGGTGACAGTAATAACAGATTAATTAAAGTCAAAAAATGAATGACGAATGAAAGGTCTAATAGCTGGGTAGATTGAATGCACGATAAATCCCAGAGATATTATTTATCTGAAGTTGGAGAAATTTTTATCGATAATTTATATGGGTATGTCCATCTTAAATTCATACTTCAATGTATTCTCTATCGGACGACTTGACTGATAAATCAGTCAATTTTGACTGATTTGAGTCACAAATCAGTCAAAAGTGTCTTTTCAAGTCAGTCAATGTGACTCACTGAGCGCATCAGACATTTTGAATTATATAAAATGTAACTTTCACTGATGCAATCATTCATTTTAAATGGTCTGATCAGTAGTAGTATACCATTAAGCCTTTCAGGGTGGGCGTGACACTACCCGATTCGGGTAGTGTTTCTAGGTGGATAGTTTCTTGTAGTAAATAACTACAAATTTAAAAAAACATGATTTTTTTTTAAAAAAGATAAATTTAAAAATAAAAAAAACGAATTTTCAGCCAAGAAAGAATTTCCAGTCAAGAAAAAAAAATGAATTTCACCAAAATTCTTAAAATTTAACCCAAAATTTGCAACAATATACAGGAATTTTGAACCAAGTAATTGAATTTTCAACAAAAAAGCTGAATTTTCTGATCAAGAAGAAAAATTCTCAAGCAAGAGAGATTTTTCAGTTAAGAAAATATAATCAAGAAAGATGAATTTTTAACCCGAAAATATTAATTTTCAATGAAGTACATCAATTCTGAATCAAATTATTTAATTCTTTGTTACAAGCAACAAACGGTACTCAAAAAAATATTTTTGTTTGAGTAGAAGATGTTGCGTTTTGTTGTTATACTGGTCCATTTTCCATTGTTGTTTCTTCTTCCAACCTTGCTGTATGATTAGCTTATCTTAATTGATGTTGATCAGGTACGAATTTAATTCAAAGATGTTCGATTTTGTTAGTATTCTGATCAATTCCCCTTTGTTGTGTCTTCTTCCAACCGTACTATATGATTAGCTGATGTTCATTGATAATGACTAGATAAGAATTGAATTAGAAGATGTTGAATTTTGTTGGTATACTGATCCATTTTCCATTGTTGTAGCTTCTTTCACATGTGCTTTATGATTAGTTGATGTTGATTGATGATGATGTTCGTCACTATGGATTGCTCTCTATGATTCGCTATTACTTCTATGATGAGCTGATGGTAATTCACGATTTTCTTTGTATACTGATCCATTTTTCATTGTTGTAGCTTCTTGCACCCGTACTTTATGATTAGTTGATGTTGATTGATGATGATGTTGGTCACTATTGATTGTTCTCTATGATTCTCTATAACTTCTATGATTAGCTGATGCTAATTGATGATTTTCTTGGTATACTGATCCATTTTTTATTGTTGTAGCTTCTTTCACCCGTGCTCTATGATTAGTTGATGTTAATTTATGATGATGATGGTCTCTATGGATTGCTATCTATGATTTTCTATTACCTCTATGATAAGCTGATGTTAATTGATGATTTTCTTGATGTATTGATCCATTTTCCATTGTCGCAGGTTTTTCCAATCGTGCTCTATAATTAGAATGCTACTAATTGACGATATTAGTCTCTATGGTTGGCTCTCTGTGATTCTGTATTACCTCAGTGATAATGTGATGTTAATTAATGATTTTCTTCGTATAGTGAACTTCTTTATGATTAGTTGATGTTGATTGATGATGATGTTGAGTACTATGGATTGCTCTCTATAATTTTCTATTACCTCTATGATTAGCTGATGTTAATTCATGATTTTCTGGGTATACCGAACCATTTCCCATTGTTGTAGCTTCTTTCACCCGTGCTTCATGATTAGTTGATGTTGATTGATGATGATTTTGGTCACTATGGATTGCTCTCTATGATTCTATATTACCGCCATGATAATCTGATGTTAATTGATCATTTTTTTGGTATACTGATCCATTCTACATTGCCGTAGGTTTTTCCAATCGTGCTCTATTATTAGTATACTACTAATTGATGGTGTATGTCTCTATGGTTGGCTCTCTGTGATTCTGTATTACCTCTATGATA